>CM035790.1:11350085-11490085 GCA_020466265.1 Siphamia tubifer
CCTCATCTATAGTTTGTCCCATGTGTGATCTTGATTAACTGTTCCATGCAGCTGTGATCATGCTCAGCATAACATACCCCCGTGGTTTCCTGTGAACGCAGTGCAATGTTGTCTTTATCATCAGTGTTCTCTCATTAACAGAGACCCCTCTTGGTTTAATGAGACATGGTTGGGCAGGATAAAGGAGGAGAGTGGGGATAACTGGCGCCTTAAGGTGAGTTGTGGAACAGTAAAATTATGATAGGATACCCACCAGAAACATAATGGTTTTCTGATTTGAATAATTATCAATACTGTAACTCTGATTGTACTGTTTCAGGTCAGCAACTTGAAGAAGATCCTAAAGAGCATGCTGGAATATTACCACGATGTAAGAATTCTTTCCACTTTATCCTAAGCCAGTTCTATTACACTTCATTTTTCCATTACTGTGGATCTCCTTTTCCTCTTATATTTTCTATGTATCAATCTTTATCCTAACACCCCTCCCTAATATATGAATAGGTGCTTGGCCACCAAATATCAGATGAACACCTGCCAGACGTGGTCCTCATAGGGGAGATGGGAGATGTCACCGAACTGGGCAAGCTGGTGCAGCTGGTGTTGGGCTGTGCTGTCAGCTGTGAGACGAAACAAGGTAAACCGTCTGCTGTTAGTTGAAGAATTCAGGCTGAGAAGAGGCAACCATCTGTGAAAATTGCACACAAGATTAACTCAAGAGTCAAACCACATGATTCTCTTTTCATGTCAATCACTTTGGCCTGATTATCACAAGTTAATAACTAACTTGACCACATGATTCTGTTACCACACTTAACTCCATTTTACAGATGACATGTCTGAGGAAGCAAAGCTGATCTGATCATTGTTATTTAAACAGTGTGTTTTTCCCCTCAAATTCAACACCAACTTTTTATTTTTTTGGGAGATTATTTTTGTTAATCTGTATTTGGCTGTACCTGCAATGGTTGTCTTTTTCCAAATGCAGAGCAAATCCAGCAGATAATGACACTTGAGGAATCTGTCCAGCATGTTGTGATGACAGCCATTCAGGAGGTGAGTGAGCCTCTTGCTTATCCTCTTGGAGCTCTCTGCTTTGCATTAATCCAGCTCTTAGTCACAGTTAATTCACAATCACAGAAATCCCACTAAGCATAAGACTGAACCGAGTCCAGAAACCTTACTCTGTGATATTTGAAGAATATACTGAGGCTTTAATAGGTACCTGTATGGCTGTTTTGGTGGAATATTTCCGTACGGGGAAGTGAACGTCCACACAAAGAATGAAGCAGACATACACTATATCCAAGTTGTGACATGTTACTTGCATCCAGGTTGTTCATGGAGAAATGCACCTATTAGAAGGGGAGGAAAATACAGTTACCATATGTCTAATAGCAAACATACTGCTTCTTGTGACTTCTACTACTTTTTAGTTCTTTCATGATTTCTATCATTGTGTTGCAGCTAAGGCCAGGTACTGTACATGGATCCTTTTGTGGGACCAAATATCAAACTTTGGTTATCAAAAATGTCTTGTGGTTTTAAAAACAAAATCTCATTAGTGCGCCTGGCCCATACAAACAGCAGGGGAATGGGTTAAAAACAAGAAAACCTGATATTTGTGAGGAAAAAGACCTATTTCTGAAGCCAGTGTATGAGCTTTGACACCCGCCCGCCCTTGTTGCAACAGTATTTTTTTGTTCCTGCATTCATTTACACTGCATGAATGTGATACAAAAGTAGTGAATTGTGAGAGTATTTTTTGTACACAAATTCCAAATAAAATATGAGGGCAGGTTGTAGGCAGCATAGTTGGTAGAGCCACATGTCAGTGTCCTGACAATGAACTCTACATTGTTGCCAGGAGGGACTTGTCAACCATTTTAGTTGTGAATGTGTTACTGGAAGGTGTACAGACTCACAGATCAGTGAATCAAATTATATTTATATAGCACCAAATCATAACAAAAGTTATCTTGTGACACTTAACACATAGAACTAGTTGAATCAGACTGTAACTAGTATAGCTAGTTCAACCAGACTGTGAAACCAATTTATAGAAACCCCTAGGAGAAAACACTTGTGACTGTGGATGGTGGTGAGGAAAAACTTTGAAGAAATCTCGATCAGACCCTGATTCCTGGAGGATGGCCATTTTCCTCTCTCTTTAACCCAATGGGGTTAAAGAGAGAGGGTAAAGGAAGTGAGCAACTGGGGTGGGGGGAAGGAGACGTATGGATGCAATTGATGCACAGCAAATTGAACTAGAACTGTCAAAGTAGATCAGCAGATGCTAGTATAAGTACCGCTACAAATACAAGTATTAATAGAGGATGCACTACTTCTACAACAGTTACTACAATTAATAGAAACCTCTGTTATATGGAACACTATGATAAACACGATTGTAACTATATGGTGCAGTTCATTTATTATAAGAAAATTATCAAGTGAGCAATAGTGTGGTTATTTAAAACTGAAGTTTCAGCATTGTTCTGCATTAAAAAGTATGTTGGAAGATTGACGATATTCTGACCTCTTGATTTCAATTACCCTTTTTTTTTCAGCTTTTGTCAAAAGAGCCCTCATCTGAACCAGGAAGCCCAGAGACCTATGGTGACTTTGACTACCAGGTAAAAACCTGCCTTGTTTTTATCCAATATGCAACATTTTTTTTCCTACCCCCCCCCTGCTTTTGGTCTTTATTCAGAAGATCTGTTACATCCTTCTTTTGTGCTCTCCCCCATCCTTTCATTAAAGCTTACTCCCTCCTGCTGTGCCTGGTAGGACATCTCCTCTGTCTCAATGTTCTCTCGGTTTGTCTGTTTGCAGTCCAGGAAGTATTATTTTCTGAGTGAGGAGGCAGATGAGAAGGAGGACCTTAGCCAGCGCTGCAGAGACCTGCAGCATCAGGTTAGGATAAATGGGTTTTATGTTTTGGCAAACATTTCTGATGGCATCCTGGGGCTTTCTTTTGTTACATCCCATTTATCTAACGAAGCTATTGACATGTTCTTAAAAGACCAACTTCTATTGTTTTGAGTGATTAAAAATGCCTTCACCTCTATGTACCCGGCCTAGTTTTTGATGTACTGTGTTGTGGCTGCAGCATGCTGTTAAATGTGTGTGGCTGCAGCTTTTGTGCTCCAGGGCTCATTGATTAGCTCACCTGGCACTTACTGTGTGCACCCACTGCACGCTTGTTTTTGCAACATTGACTGATAACGGACTTATTTAGTCTCTTAAAAAACACATCTTAGTCAATCGTTGCATAACATCAAGATAAAATTGACACATTGCCTTGGAGAAGTAGCCAACAATAATTTGTACTGCTCCCTCCCACCTGTTTGTTTACTTACCGAGCCCACGCATCAGGGATTAGTCATTTGTGTTGTTTTGAAAGCTAATTACTGTTAACTGGTCCTGTGCTAAAGCATGCAATCTGTCCTTAGAGTTCAGTGTAGGGTTTTGCTGTAAACTGGAAGGATGTCCAACAGGTAAGTCTGCACTCCCCTTTTTCTAATATTGGAATGCCAGCTTGTCTAACAGTAACTGTGCTCAGCCTGAGTCCAAAACAGATATTCAGTGAACATATACTATTATTACAACACTTTCTCAATTCACCCAATTTCATCTGCTTCACCATAGGTCACCTCCCCACACCCCCATAACTGTAACAGTGTTGCACTAAATAACTCGTATTCATCTATTTTTATCAAGAAGATCTGGTTTTGTCCCTCAGGGGAATGCAAACAACTTCACTATTGACAAACTTCCATCTGCCTGAGACCATTGCATACCACCTGACCAACTAGCTCTTGGTGACTGCGCATGTGAAAAAAGAATTAAGCATGTTGTCACGGTCCTTTATTTGCTACAGGGTTATGAATTCAAACCTTTGTTTCTTATTTGTGTGGAAAAAAGTCAGTGTCACTTTTGTTTAATTTTATTACTGTTTTTTTTTTGTGTGTACTGCAACTTCTATTTTTTTTATTTTATTTTTTTAATCCTTCCTTTCTGCAGCTGTGCACTTGGAACTTTGTGTATCTTTTATCCCGTTTCTCTAATCAGTCTATTTCCTCTCATTAGTTTCCACCTCTTTCAGATTTTTTTTTAAAGTTTCTTGTTCTTACCCTTCCTCAGTTGTCGTTGGCTCAAGAGGAAAAGTTGGCCCTACAAACCGAGACACGATCTCTGAAGGAGAAGTTGAGCCGCTCTGACTCTATGGATGCCTCTGCCACTGCCATTACTGGAAAGAAACTTCTGTTGCTGCAGAGTCAAATGGAACAGCTTCAGGAGGAAAACTACAGGTATGAACTTTATGCATAGATGGATCCAATTATGAAAATGGCCCAGAATTTGTCAGATGCATTAGCGATGCATTAAAAAATGAAACACTCCTCAGACTGTGATGTCCTTCACAAAAAAAATAGATTTTTAAACACTTATGAGCCATCATTTTCTAACATCTTGGAGACATGCTGTTGTGTAATCATGCTACATTAACAGTTACCTCACAAAGAGTTCATTCAGTTTGTTCTTGACACAAAACATTCCGCTTGTGTCATGTGAATGGAAGATTGGAAAACAGCAGAGATGACATGCGTGTGCGTGGAGAGATCTTGGAACGGGAGGTGGTCGAGCTGCAGCAGCGGAACGAGGAGCTGATGAGTTTGGCTCAAGAGGCCCAGGCCCTGAAAGATGAGATGGACATCCTCAGGTGAGACAAGCTCACACCTCCCTGAATGACATTCAGAAATATGTAGGAGTTCAGTGATGAAAATAATTATACTGTCTACAATGAAATATGTAGTACTGCAACTGCTGACTACACCACCAAGGAATGGTGGAGTTATGTTTTTGCCGTTCTGTCTTTGTTTGTTTTTCATCGTTTAGCCTGATAACTCAAAAAGTCATGGATGGATTTGGCTGAAATTTTCAGGAAATGTTAACACAAGGAATAAATGATAAAAATTGTTATGGTGATCGAGGGTGGGCACAGACACGTTTCATTTGGTTGGTCAGTGCAGACCACTGTTCGCAGAAGTAAAAGGAGGGGGTGGGGGCTGATCTGCTTTGGTGGAGTCTGGGCTCTCAGAGTGCATTTCTCGTTATTTTTTCAATCGTTTAGTACATTAAAATACTGAAAATTTATGGAAAAAGGTTTGGTCTGCATTCTTCTGATAATCAATTTACTGTCACAGAAATTAAACAATAAAAAAAACATTGTAACAGATTATCAACCAAAATTGAAGGTTAATTTTGCAGCTGACAATCTGATAGGATTGAATTGCGCTACCCTTCTACAAACTGTACCCTACGGAGCGAAGTCCATGAGGTTGAATTTGGTACTAAAGTGCTTTGTATGATTTCATCTGGTGAAACGCTTTGCCTCTCCTCCTTAGGGGGATTCTTGGTCATATTTTAGACTCACTCACTTTCTGACTATATGAACTAGTTAACAGTTATGGTTATACCTAGGTTGTTATATGTCATAGAGTGGACTGAGGAGAACACATTTTGAGTGTTTTTGGGAGTGACCTATCCCTTCTGGATTATGTCTTTACAAGAAATATGCAAAAAATGTTAATTGTCATGGGAGAGGGGATTTTTATGTTCTCTGCTCTGCACCATCCATAGTCATAAGATCATTGAATTGAACCAGACAAAATGTAGAGTATTAGAATATGTGACTTTCTCAATGTATTCAAATCTTAATTTTGTTAAAGGTGTCATTCCGCTCAAAACCACTTTCCCACACTCCTTTTGGGAATCTAATGGTTCACCCCGACATACTGACACATGTTGCCTTTGAAAGTGGTTTGTCACCTGCACTGGCTGCATACCGCATTCAGGGAGAGGAGGAGGAGGAACAAGGGACCCAGAAAAAGCCGGTCCATCTGATGTCAGACAGACTTTAGCGTCACCCACGTGGGGTTAAACCTGTCCCCAATTGCAGCAAATCTAAAGTAGCATCAGCATTAGCATCTACAAGAAAAGATGGCGCTACAGTAGCTGCTGCACAAACTTGGAAAAAAATGTAGGATCAAACTGGTTCATGTGCTCTCTGTGTAAATAAAGCCTCACTTTTTTCCTGCACATTTTCAGAACAAGTGATGGCACGAAAACTAGCTGGATGTTACTCTGGTAAAGGTAAACACACATAGAGGGCGTGAGGGGAGGGGGAGTGTTTCTTCACGCATTCTGAGCCAATCAGAGATGCCTCATCACCGCGTCATGGACATGTATGACGAAGTACTGGTAAACTCTGTTGTTCGACCTCAAGTCATTTTTCTTTTTAAATAGAACCAACACACAATGTATTCAATAACAATGAAGAACACAGCAATATTAATGAAGTAACCATGGAATGACAGCTTTAACTTCTTATCTTGCAAAATTTCACCCATGTCAAACTCGTAAGTATAGTGTTAGAATGGGGGCAGGGTATTTTCAAACGGAAGTGGATCTGCAAAAAGGCAATGACAAGCAAGGTGAACTTAACATTGATTACAGCAGGAAATTAAAACAAAGTTTAAACTACAGTAATAGTGTCTGTAAAAAGAAATCAGATATCCTTCTGACGTATAACTGATTTATGCCAGGCTATTTTTGAGGTGGTGGTCATCCTTATTCATGACCTGAAATGTATTGCCTT
Source organism: Siphamia tubifer (assembly GCA_020466265.1). Classification (NCBI taxonomy): domain Eukaryota; kingdom Metazoa; phylum Chordata; class Actinopteri; order Kurtiformes; family Apogonidae; genus Siphamia; species Siphamia tubifer. The sequence goes on from CM035790.1 coordinate 11,356,747, forward strand.
GGAACAGAAAGAAATAATTTCACAGTTCTAATGATAAAGTGGCTGAGAAACAATTTTAAGCCAATAGCTGGTCAGGTTTGAAATTGTTATGATTAAAATTGACAATTTAACTATTTCAACCCATCAGTCCCTCAGTGAGACGGTACATTCTAAACAAAGAACCATTATGTCTTTAAGCTGTAGTTCATCCATCATCATTTTGCACTCAGACACACTTCCCACACACAGACGTCCGTTCAGCTCTCATCTCTGACATCTGTGATCTTATTATAAGTTTCTTGTACGGTCACTGGATTGCATCACAGTTTTTGTCTTCAGTAGCTACGCACATATTCTCATTAATGTGCGTTGTTTAAAAGTCATGTTTCTGTCCCCACTCTCCCCCACACTCCCCTCCTCCTCAGACACTCGTCAGACCGGGTGAACCAGCTGGAAGCACTGGTGGAAACGTACAAGAGGAAGCTGGAGGACCTGGGCGACCTGCGCAGACAGGTGCGCCTCCTGGAGGAACGTAACACGGTGTACATGCAGCGAACATGTGAGCTGGAGGAGGAGCTACGCAGGGCTAATGCCGTCCGCAGTCAGCTGGACACCTACAAGAGACAGGCAAGCGAAAGTTTGAAGGGAGGAGGGGTGGTGGAGCTTGTTCCTGTGTTGACATCCAAGTGATGTTAAACACAGTCTGGCTCATTCACGTGTTTGGAAGAAACCTTGCAGTTTTTGTCAAGCGCTCTTGCCAAGGCAGACTGTTGCTGTGCTCACTGACTTGCAGGCTCATGAGCTTCACACCAGGCACTCGGCAGAGGCCATGAAAGCTGAGAAGTGGCAGTTTGAGTACAAGAACCTTCACGACAAATATGACGCACTGCTGAAGGAGAAAGAAGTGAGTTGGTGACAACTGTGGGGAAACAAAAGTTAATACGTGGTGGGGAAAGAATAAAGTGCTTCTGCTGCACTGCCTTATTAGTGCGGACCATCAATTCAGTGTTGCTGATGTAATAATCTAACACTTTAATTTTCATGCTACTGTTAAGTGATTGCAGTCCAGTGTGTATCAATATTTGTTGTGATTATTACTAGACACACATTCCCCGCAGGAGAAATTGTTGCCAGGCAAATATTGTACTATTCTTTAGCGAGCCTCCTACATCTTGTGTCAGTTCTAACACCTCCTGCGATCTGACACAAGTGATTAATGTTCACAGTTACTGGAATTAATACATACTGTACTGTACATTTACCTTCATTTCTAGGTTGACAGGCACCCTAAATAAATGAAATTTTTCAAGGAGTGCAATTTTTTGGCTTTAATATTAGCTTAATCGAACTTAACTTTAGAATTAAAGACATTTAAATATGTTGACAAATACTGTGTGAATAGGACTCTGAATTCTTTTTCCTCTTTCAGCGCCTGATCTCAGAAAGAGACACTCTTCGGGAGACAAATGATGAGCTCAGGTGTGCTCAAGTCCAACAGAGGTGTCTGAGTGGAGCAGGTAAGATGAAGCTGCAAAGTTTTCCCTTGATCACTATAACCCCTTTGGCATTTGTAATTTTTCAGGCATGAGGTTTAACAGAGTGAAAAAACCCTACAATTAAATTAAGTTGTGAAAAACTATTTTTCACGAACAGAAACAAAATGTATTTTTAAAACCATGGAAACCAATTGAAACATGTACACACAGAGAGATGGGAAACTTTAATTGTAGGTAAAATCATCCTTTATTTGCTTTGATGTTGATATTTAATGATGTTCCAGAATGAAACAGGTTTACATATCCTATTTGATACCTCGACAAACTCAAACTACTGCTACATCTACAATAAAACTACTGAAACTAGTACCTTTGGGGTGGGGGGGACTATATTGGTACTCGTAAAACTAAACTGAAATAAAAAACCTAAATTAAATTTGAGATTTCCTAGCATAAGGACCTCTGGAACTGTGCTTTTTAACCATGTATCTGGTTAAACTAAAAATATATATATTGTTCTACCACAACTGACATATAATGTCTTTATTTCTGTCTTTACAGGAGGTTTATGTGACAATGGTGTCACAGCAGGAAACCTTGCTGCAGAAATACTGCCCACTGAGCTCAAGTATGTGTTTTATTATTATTATTTTCTGCATATGAGCTGCGATGTGGGGGTTAATGTGTCTACTTTAGGTGTAACAGATGAGATTTTTTTCCTCTAAACCTTTAACAGATTTTCATGGTGTCACTATCAGTAGCCCACTCATGTCCTATATTCATAGTCTATAGTGTGAGATAAACTGGTCAAACAAGCCCAGCTATCAAACTTTATTTTTAGCACTTGAATGCGCAGTTGGCCACCAAAAATAGTGCAACACAGCCATTTGGCCTGGGCGTTGTCAGATGGAGGGCTCGGTCAACTCATTTTTTTCCCTCCATGAGTCTCCCATGACCCATTTCATCAGCCCCCTTCTGTTCGTCTTTCCTTTTTCTGTCTCCATATTTTAATCCCTGTCCTGTTACTGTGCTGTTTTTTGGACAGGGAGACAGTGGTACGTCTCCAGAGTGAGAACAAGATGTTGTGTGTCCAGGAGGAGTCTTACAGGCAGAAGCTTGTGGAAGTCCAGGCCGAGTTGGAGGAAGCTCAGCGCAGCAACAATACCCTGGAAACTCAGAACAGGTAGGGGCAATGTGAGTGAACGAGGTTGGGCGATAGAAAAAAAAAAATCAAATTACAATATATTAATCAATACCACTATTTATTTTGACATTTACATTTGGGAAATACCCTAAAACTTCACAAAGCCAATGGGCTCAGATGCTAAACTTTGCAATGTTGTAATGACAAACGTAGTACTGTGTATTTTACACTCAGTACATTTCCATGCACATGTAAGATGAGCTATTGGCAATAACTGAACTAAGGACTTAAATGGAGTTTTTGAGAAATCTGTTTACATGTGCAGCGATGGAATCAAATTATTGTTCCACTCCCAGACACTAGGTGGCATTACACTCCCTTTCATGTTGACATTCTCCCAGTTGGTGCCATAGAAGAACAACAATTAGGAAACAAATGCGGTAAATTAGAAGGAGAACACTGAGTGAGGATATGAACAACAGTCATGCAGCATCACAGGACATTTCAAGCTCCATGTACTGTTCACTCGAATTTATGACACGTAACGTGCATGTTGTCGTGCCGTGTCTCTGGTCATTTCCAGGAGGGGGGGTATCCAGGCCAGTCAGTAGTTGAGCTAAGGTTGGCGGCATTTACATGGGTGGCTTAGCTCAATTAGAACAAAATTATCTGACTTGATTAGTCTGACTTTTAAAACTTCAGTTTGATTCCATTATAGTCGGACTAAGGTGTATACATAGCTTTTAAAACTTCCATATTAGTTGGACTAAGGCAATAATTTCAATTTCTCAGTATATGTAAATACATTGACTAAGGAAAACATAAAAAAATAAAACTTTCCTGGTTTAACTAATGTGTGGTCATTTGAGTGTACATTTATCCAAAGTACCTTTTAAAGCAGTGGTTCTCAAATCTGGTCCACATGGCCCAGTGTCCTGCATGTTTTAGATGTCTTCCTTAATAAATAAATAAATAAAACTAATTAAATTAAATAAAAATGTAAAATCATTTTTACAATTACAAAATTTACAAATAAATAAATAAAATTAAAAAAATATATATTTTAAAAATAAAATCATGAGAAAATGTACAAATAAAAAAATTATTAATTAAATTACATTGATTTTAAACAATTACAAGTTAAAATACCCCCCCTCCCAAAAAAAACAAATGATAAAAACAAATCTATCCCTCTTCCATCACACCTGGGAGTCAAATGTCAGCTTCTGAAGAGCTGATCAATAATTGAACTAGGTGTGATGGAAGAGGGAAAAATCTAAAACATGCAGGACACTGGGCCAAGAGGACTGGATTTGAGAACCACTGCTTTAAAACACGATGGTGTCGTCCAACACAAACACACACAAACAAACAAACACAAACAGATCTACCTATAAATAAAGCCAAGGCACAGTACAGACTTGGAGCAGCTTCCACTGCAGTACAAACGTATGTAAAAAAAAATATTGGAACATTTACGTAGCAAATGTGGCACTTCACCAGTATTTTTTTTCTATTTGTCACAGGCTTCATCATTATTTGGTAAAGATTATATTTTTTACCATCTGTCCTTTATGTCAATGTTGCACTGTAATGTGAGTGTTTCAGGAGGAAACAGAGAACATGGTCTAAAACGTGTTGGACATCAGTATAAGAACAATTATTCCCCTTCTGAGACACTTTATTCTGTATTTTTCACATGAGTTCCATATATAACTAACCTTCATATAGTTCTGTTATAAATGTAATGACCTGTGTTATGTTTTATTACAACAAAATGTTGAAAGTATTTGATCATGAGTGGAAGGTGTCAAAAGATGAGACAACTTAAAACAAAACAAATAGAATTATAGGTAAAATAAGTCTTGTTTTTTCCACTGTATGTTTTATCAGGAATAGAAATGGCTTTAGAAAATATAAAATAGTTGAATGGATTTGAAAATAGTATTTGATGTCATATTTTTTTATTTAGTTTTTCCAGTTTTTGTAAAGATCAACAATCTTTTCCTCAGTAACTACTTGTATAAATAAAGCAGATTGAAAACCAAACTCGTTACAAATAATGAAAATGTCAAAACTATAAAATCTCTTATGAAGACGACTCTGTTAACTTCTGTAATGAGGTTTGGTACCAAAGCCTGGGGAGATTAAATCACACATTCACTCACATTGTTTTTATTAATATTTAAACCAGATCACAGATCCTCTGAGGCTTTTATAGCTTAATGTAAACCTACAGGTGAGGTGTGGTCTCCGGTGCCAAAGTCTAATAGATTTTATAGCGGGGCCACTTCCTGTGTAGGAATCACAAAAGCATCAGATCAATACACAAATCAAGGCATTGATGAGTTTTGTATTAAAACTATTAACGACGCTTAACTGGATTTGCAGTTTAGTTTCATACGAACAGAGTTTCTGAGGTGGCGTTGGTTCTTGGATGTGAAGATGGTTGTTTGGCTGATGGTGGGTGTGATATCTGCCTAAATGTCAACTCACCCTCTGGACTGTGTGCTCAACTGAGCTGTGTGGGCCGGACTGGAGGACAGACAGCAGAAAGCCAGATTGTCCCTTGGCTGTGTGTGTATGTGTGTGTTTACATGCCTGTGGGCATGTGGACATGTGGGTGGACTGTGTGTGTGTGTGTGCGCGTACGTGTATGTGTATGTACATGCAACACCAGGTCCAGGGTGTGGGAAGACTCCTCAGCAACAGTAACAGGAGGAGAGGAGTGGGGTGAGCATGCTCAGTGGAGCTCGGCCATGAATGGCCAGGCAGCGCCACTTGTTGCAATGGATGAACAGCGCAACATCTTCCACCCACAGAATCAACTTAATCACCTCTCGTTTCATCGTTTCTCTTGTGTTTTCCATCTCTGTTTCTTAAACATTTGCTCCCTCAGTTTTCAACCCATCCTCTTGTTCTTTCCTTTGTTTCCACAGGTTGAACCAACAGCAGATTTCAGAGCTGCGTTCTCAGGTAGAAGAGCTTCAAAGAGCGCTCCAACAACAGGACAGTAAGAACGAGGATGTGAGTTCAGACATCTGATTCCCTCTTCCTCCAATATTTGTCCCTTTCTTCGTCACAAAAGCACCGAGTTTTTTCCAATCAACTCAACATGTTACTATTCAGTTTATATTTTCAACACAGTGAACAAATGAGAAGCTTCCACGTTTAACTGATCAGCGAGAGAAGTTCAGGGATGAGTTGTGATTTTATGTAACAGCTGAAGCAGAATGTACATTCATTCTCAATGTCTGATTGAAAATGTCAGAAGTCGATTTAAACTTCATGAGACTGGTGATGTTTTCACCCACGAAATTCCAAACTACTGCCTTAAGTTAGTTTAACTTTTTTTTTTTGAACCCTATATACTTTTGGTCTAGTTTGATTGTCACTGTAATATTTGGGAGGCAACTAAATGGCTTCAATATCATGATATAGTAGTTAATATGGGTTTGATGGCCCAGACCAAACAGCCAGTCTTTTATAGACCCAGAAATCTAGTTAAGTGAAAAAATTGACAAGTCAGACTAAACCAGGTTGGTGTCAAAGCATCTCTAATAATGCTAAAATACAGTAATAAAATATACCTGTTCTTAAAAAAAAAAAAAAGGGGTTTTCTCCAAATTAAGTTTTCTGAATTTGAGGCTGAAAATGATCTAAAGTAAAAATTTTAGCCGATGTTAAAAACTGATTAATTTGTTTCATTCAAGAAAAATCAGAAAAAACGCATGTTTTTAATTCTTCATTATATCCTTCATACAACTGTTATGTTCAGAACTCAACATTAACTTTAAACAGATTAAATTAACTTTAAACTGGGAGAAAAAAAACATGATCAGAAACCTCCCATCAGCCCCTTCTCTGTTTTCACATTGAGAACGTCACAAAGACGTGACACGACATGAAATTGAGTGAAATTAAATTGCATTTATGATTGATCTATTTATGTCACTGCATCGTGAGCACACAATTCACAGAAAATCTGACATGTACTGATTTGTGGACTGTTGTGTTTGTTCTCCTGCTCTGATACATGTGTGGGATTTTAACCCATGTTTGCTGTGGTGACTCACTGTTAACGCCTGCCCCTCTCTGTCTGTCTGTGTCTCCCTCTGCCTGCCCCCATCGACCAACTCTGCCAAAATCAGGCCATCGTAAGTACGGCCCAGCCTCTGTCCAACTGGCCCATGATTTAAATCTTTAACAGCTTGACTTTCACAACTTATTCTCTGTATTTAGATGTGTGTTGATGTGTGTGTTGTGTGTATTCCAGTAGGAGAGCTTTGCATCTTTGAGTTTTTCGGTCATTTTTAAACTATTTTTCTTCTTTTATCTCTTCAAGTCCTCTCTCTTGAAGAAAAAGCTTGAGGAGCATTTGTAAGTACCCCCACCACTACTCGCGTGCATTTATTCTTCTATGCTTCCGAACAACAGACTATTATAATCGAAGCTCTATTCGCAGGGAGAAACTCCATGAAGCCCACTCAGATCTCCAGAAGAAGAAAGAAGTCATCGACGACCTGGAGCCCAAAGTTGACAGTAGTAGTACGTCATTTCTTCATAATCTCTCTTTCTGCGTTTCTATTACCCTTGGAAATTCGCAAAACGTAAATATCACTAGAAAAACTGCTAATGGAAACACCGGAATTTCGACAAAACACTCGAATATCTCAAAAACGTTTTCACGCTTTCATGAGGTGATTTTTCAGACGTTTCGATATTGTAATTTATCGCAAGTGTGCAATGGAAACACTTTTTCTGCAAATATATGTCGCAGGATGTGACGTACATGGTCACATGACCACTTCTCTCGGGAGTGAAAATGACAGCCGCAGTCACTGTAACTATGACAACCACTGGCTACTGCGAAGCGAGAACTAAGGCAGTCCTGATCACACTCTTGGAGTGATGATCAGAGTGATTCCTACACTAGACGGAGTGTTTACTTTTATTATCTGTTAGTTTTGGAATATTTAAGTTGGTTTTTTTTTACAAATAACTATATTCTCTGTTCTGTAAAGTGTCAAGTGCAGCACTGTGTAAAAAGCACTACATACATTTATAATTTGAGTGCTGAGCATATTTACACTTAATATTTCGACCTGACAATGTAGGGACCACATGTAAAGACCCGTATAACCTTAACCAGCTGGTTTGTTTGACATGTTGGTGCCTTTAATGAGCTCGAGAGGGACTTTTACTGACGAGAGAATATGCCGAATCATTCATTCTAATGCTATGAGGGCGATGGTCAACCTGAAGCTCTGAAGGTGACAGCAGTGAAATCTCGTGGGATATTTCACGAAAGATACGACGCTCCTGCCTAGACCAACCGCTAATGGAAACGCGTTCAAAGTGCAAATATACTTTGTCGAAATTTTAGGCATATCGATATTGTTTTGCGAAAAAATGTAAAGGAAACGCAGCTACTTTGTGTTCTTTGTTGTAGCACCTGTGCTTGTAATAAAATGTCCTGGACCTTTTTCAGTGGCAAAAAAGATCGATGAACTGCAAGAGATCCTGCGGAAGAAGGACGAGGACATGAAGCAGATGGAGGAGCGATACAAACGCTACGTGGAGAAGGCTAGAACAGTAGGTTTACAGTGTCCACATGGATTGTTCATCGGTCACCATGGTTAAGGTGAAATTTAAAGGCCAGTTGTTGTCTGTATAGGTGATCAAAACACTCGATCCTAAGCAGCAACCAATCACTGTGGCTCCTGATGTCCAGGCCCTGAAGAATCAGCTGTCAGAAAGGGATAGGAAGATCAAACACATGGAGGTATGAAGGTTTTGATCTTAAAAGACAAATGTACCCGTGTTTTAAGTGTCATGTGACTGATGAGGTCATTTGCGCAGAACGACTATGAGAAGAGTCGAGCCAGACACGACCAGGAAGAGAAGCTCATCATATCTGCGTGGTACAACATGGTGAGTTTACACATAATGTTAACCACTTAAACCCTGGGTCATTTTTCTTCAGCAGAATCATTTCATTGTAAAACAAGGCCATGGATTTTCTGACGGCAGATACGGATTGATATAAAACGAGGTTATGATCAGAAAAAAAAATCAAATGTAAGACAACATTCATTACCATCGCATCATAATACAACCTTTAATTTTGCTCTTCTTGGGTTCAATCAGTTAGTTAGAGAAATATTTACACTGTTGGATCTGCTTAGTGTTAGTGGCCTCCAGATGAAAGAATACAAAATTAAGTCATTGTTGGTGTCGCTCAAATCTGAGACGTTTGTGTCAGTGTTACCCACATTTCTTTTTGTTTTCTACAGCTAAATTGATCTAAAATCTGAACTAAGACATTTGTGTTGTCATGTCTCAGGGGATGGCGTTCCATCAGAAGGTGGCTGGTGAGCGGACCGGTCCCTCCAATCAGGCCATGTCCTTCCTGGCTCAGCAGAGGCAGTCCACCAATGCCAGGAGAGGCCTGACACGACACCATCCAAGATAAGAACAAGGTCTAAAAACTAAAAACTAGACACCTGGCTGACACACTGAAGTGAAGTCCAGACAGAAGAGACACCCAGAAGAGGAGGAGCTGATGTGGCTTCACTTGAATCTCTTGACTTTGCCTACACTGAATCACTGCACCTCAGAATATATGGAATGCTGCTGCTGCCCTCTGCTGGCTCCAAATGAAATGACTATCTGAGCCTACAGCAGAGACGCTACTGTGTGGGACTGCTGGTTATAGGAGTGAACCCTCTATTGAAACACACGACTGGATTAGACGTTCTAGAGCCTTAAATGAGATGGTGCCACCTACTTAAGGTGATTTTTATTTCCTGTTCGTTGTCTTAATCTCACTCCCATTTCTTTTAAGTCCACTTTTGTAAGTACCTTTTTTTATGTTCAATGATCAGGTGAAGCCAGTTTCAAAAACGGTTTCAGATGAAATGTAGCCGACAAGGGAGGAGATTGAACCGGTACCCATTGATTTAGTTTCCTCCCACTGCCTGAAACTACAGCTGAAATGCATGAACTCATGTTGAAGATGCGTAGGTGCTAACAAGACCCATGCAATACCTGTTGACTGAAAACACGTCACCACTTGGAGCTATCGGTACATCTCCTTGATTTTTTTTTTTCTTTTTTCCTTGTTTTTGTCTAAATTTCATTTAGCGTTTAGTTTTTTCTGTGATGTGAAGTGAATTTTTGGCTTTAATATGAAGGATCTTGGAGATGTACCGATCTTGAGGGAGTGTATTAGTTTGTCTTGTTTGCTTTTTTGTCTTAAGTCTTTAAAATGTATATTCATGTTAGACTTTTCACAGCTTACACCAAAGCACTTTCCCTGGGACAATTTGTTCAGTGTTTCCTAATAGTTAAAAATCCTTCTGTAGCCATGACTGACTGAGTTTCTGATTGACTTTCGACGCTGCAGTACGCCAAGGCGGTGGCAGTGATGGAGTTTTTTTTTTTTTTTTTTTTTTGTCTGTCCTCTCTGAGTCCTGCAGGATCCTACTGGGTTTTGTAGGAGACATGTGGTCTGTTCTTCATCAGTACTGACCTCTTAGTCTCAGTTGGCACAAATAGATTTTACTTAAACTCCAGGATTGTCTTTCATCAGCAGTCATATGAATTTTCCCTGAATTTGAATCTTTCTTCTAGCTTTTTTTTTTTTTCTTCCCAAAGATCTCAATAAAGCATTGGGTTGTTAGAAGGACCTAATTGCACTCATCACTTTAGCTTTCAAATTGAATTTACTTCAAACAACCAGAGAGCTTCTTAGTCACAAAAACTGGAAAATTACCCATAATATGATTTAGTCCCTATTATTTGTAGTAGTATTCATTGATAATAATGTTGGTAACACTAAAGAGTAAGCTGTAAATGGCTGCTGCTAGACTTTATTGACACTGAAACTGAACAGGTTGGAAATGTACTCATCGATACACTAGAATAATTTTATTAGGCAGGTCTATTTACTGGAAGTCAAGTTTGAGCCTTTAAGAGAATATTCTCAACACTTGGTCTGCCTTTATTCACTATGGTTATTTTTTTTCCCCCATTTGAACGGATGTTAATGTTTAGTCTTGAATCGGTCCCATATCAAAGCTGCTGTTTTGTGACTTTTACTTCTTCCCTGCGGATGTCTGTGCTATGATCTACACAGACCAGAATCCTGCTGTTATGCACACATTTTTATACTCTGACTTGATATTTATGGTGTTTTTATCCTTGCTGCACATTTGCATGGCTTGAAGGGGTTCACTTTTTGTTTGTCGGTGTTGTCTGTTATATAATGGTCTTGTAGATTATAGTGTGCTGTACTTTACCCAGGGATGTGAGGAAAGTTACAAATTTGTAGTCATGTCTGTCTTACTTTTGGATTACAAATAAATGGGATCTTAGATATGATGTGGTGTGTGGTATTATCTTTTACAAGAACTGCAAAATCTGCAGTGATGGAGGAATAAATATTTATCCAGAAGGACATGAGAAAGAACACTGACCCTGGTTTTGTCACCTTAGTCCTCCTGGAGTGTACGGATTAAATCTGTCATGATCTAAAGGCCAGAGTCATGAGTCACACTTCTCACATCCTTTATGCAACTGCCAGAACAGTTCAGTGGAACTGTGAAAAGCTATATAAATAGTAACTATTAAACCACTTTGGCTTCACATGTCTAAAAACTGTAGTAAGTATTGACATACTTAGATGGAACTCCTTAAAACTTTGCCAAACAGTGTCTTATAAAACAGATTGTACTGCATCTACCTTTTACTCATTTAGAAGACCTGCTCCACTGCAGGTTGGCATCAAACGGTTAACTATAGATTAATTCAATTTTGTTTATTGATCCCCAAATCACGTCATCTCACAGGGCTTGGCAGGGTTTATTGGAGAGAACAATCACTCACAGAATTAGATGAAGTCCCAAACATCCCCTGTCCTTAGACCCTCCTTCTCAACTTAAAAACCCAGATCTGTTCCTTTCTCTAAAACTATGTTGGTGATCCAGCAAGTACAATCCCAGAACACTGTTGCACCTATACATGGCAAGCATAGTGTGACTTAAATCGACCTGTGCATTTTCTTTACAAGCCTTTAGAATTCATTATCATGTCCTTTTTAGAGAACTACTGTCATACATTGTGAGTGCAGCCCAAATCATAAACTCCCCATCCAAAAAGTCTTAACATGTGTTATTGGACTACATTTAGCACTGATAAGAGGATGTCAGCATCTTATTTATTTTTTTAAACTTACTGGTGAGGGTCGAGTGTGTAAAGTGTTCTCCATATCACGTAATGGAGTTAAGATCTGGACTTTGTTCAAACTGTGTGAAAATGTTTCATGCTCCTGATCCACTCTTACAAACTGACCCTGATGATTCCTGGTATTGTCGTCTTGGAACGTGTCTGCCAACAAAAGAAAATCCACTGATGTTGAGGTCTGGCCGTTCAGCATGTTCAGGTGGGACATAAGTCATTTTATGGATACTAAAGTTGATTAACCTAAATATGACCAATTTCAATAACCCCAGATCATAACACTGCCCCCGTAGGCCTGTACTATAGGTGGCGACACCCAAGTGGAAAGACCTGTCGTGTGTGTTCCAATTAGCTTGGTAGCTAAGCCGTATACTTGAAGTATAATACCTAAGATAAAGTTCAGTAACTGGAGTCTTCGGAAGCGAATGATGAGCAGACCCAGCCAGTCTTAAAAGCAATACATGTTTATTTACAGCACATTAAATGTGAGGGTTCTTTCCTAAGTGTTTGTTTCACTTCCGGGACAGCAGGGGGCGCCGCGCGCACATCCTGACGGCAACATATGAAACTAAACATGGCCGACGGTGAGTGCGGAGTGATAAAAGTTAGCAAAACGCGTTAGGAAAATCTGCAAAGTTACTCGTCTTGGACGCAGGTATTGGAACTTTGTGGTGCTACAGACGCGTGTCTTGTGTATATGGACAAATTCCATACATTAATTCGTAGTCTAGGTGGACTTTGGTCGTGTGAATGTTTTACTAAACTGGGCGTTAGCCCGCAGTGTTAGCCACGTTAGCAGCTGAACCAGCTAAACGCCTGCTGTATTGTTTGTCTGGTCGTGCACTTAACTACCTGGATCTTTGTAAATTTTTGCGCTACTTTTTGTAAAGTGCACTTTTCTAAAATTGACTGTGTGACTGTGTAGTTGGATCCCGGTGGATTTTTTAATCTTCCGGGTGTAGTCCAGTCCGTCTCTGTGAAGTGCTGTTCACTTCAGCGAACCCATCAGTACTTAAGAAAGCGGACACGGTCGCTGTTTGGACTGCGTTTGTTTATGAACAGTACCACCAGGATATATGGATCCAAAACGCGCGCACGACAGACCTCTAACCAGAGGTGGCAGCAACAGCGACTCAAACAGCGGCAGCCCCGCGTCCCCCCCCGGTAGCCCCGCGGCGGCCAAAGCTTCAATGCCCGGCGGCAATGTGTTCGCTAACGATGGCAGCTTCATGGAGATGTTCAAGAAGAAGATGGAGGAGGAGAAGAGGAAAAAGGAGACACAGCAAACAGGCGGAGACGCCAGAACCACCGAGCAAGGACAGGCATCAGTGGAAAAGAAGCCCCCTCCCGTGACGAGCTTTGTAAGGGGTTTGGCAGTTGTAAGATGTGATCACACATCCCAATTCAATAGTTTGATAGTGTGTAATGGTTTAAGCACGTAATACATCCTACATATGAAACATTTTGACAATGTCACACACATGCCAGTGATTGTGTTAGTCTTGTTACTTAATGAACACAGTGTAGATTGGGGTGGGGGGGATGCTCTTCTCTGATGGTTTCGCTGGTGGTGCGGCAGGAGACTGAATGTAGACCTTCTGCTCTGGTGTAGTCTCCTTCATTGACAGTCCAAGGGCTCCTATAACGGTTTCAGTCTTCTATCCCCTAACCCAGGTGGGGAAGCGCAGAGGTGGTGTGTTCCTAAAGACCGGTATGGTTGCCAAGAAGCAGAAACAAGACACAGAAGTGAGTTGGTTTACTGCTGTCAGTGTGAATTATGTCCTTTACTGGTTGTTAATCACTTATGGTTTCTTTGTTGCAGGCTGAGCCTGGCAAGAGTGATGCTTGGTCAAAGTACATGGCAGAAGTGAAAAAGTATAAAGCCCATCAGTGTGGTGACGATGATAAGACAAGGCCTCTGGTGAAGTAAGCTTCAGAAGGTGAACGACTTGTATTTCAAGGGGAAGACCACCTGGGAGAATCTGAGAGGACCAGCCAATCCCGACCTCCTTGTACTGCCAGTCCTAGTTACCCGTCAATTTTTTTCCCCACAAACTGCTTAGATTGACAATTGTTTTTTGTTTTTGTATTGTTTATGTCTCACTTGTTAATTTGTTGGACTCTGATCCTGCTTCTGGGTGTTTGCATACATTAAGTGATCCTTGATAAATCTTTTGAAAGTTGTCTTAGGTTTTGCAAATGTTTTTGATTCTGATTTTAATAGCAAACTCAAGGTATCAATTAAATCTACACTGCCTATTTATGATGTCACTGTTCAGTGAAAGATGCATCAAATGGTTACATTTGTAAGGGAAAGTTTTTAATTAAAAGTAGGTTTGAGTTCTATACAGTCATGAATTCATTCAAGAATTCAAATAAAATGAAAAAGTGTACAGCTCTCATTAAAAAAGCTCAAATTCAACAATTTTAAGTTTACATTTCTTACACTTATCAGTGATAATTACATTATGATAAAAACAGCACCGATAGACACACTGACCATGCATCAGAGAGGGAGACATACAAAGGCACACATTCAATCTTACCAAGAAGACACACACACTCATCCATGTGCACACACACATAAAAACCTCACTCATTCCTCCTTCCCATCCACAGTGATATAGGTCTATGTTGTAAACATTGACAAGTCATGTCATCTCATTTAGCAAATCTATGAAGAATAGCATTTAAAAATTATCAAACTGTTTAAAAAAAGTTATATTCAACTGTGGTGTCCATGAAAAGTTGAGCTAATCTTCTTAGATCAAGTGAGTGTGACGCAGTCAGTCCTCATTTTGGGGCCCTCTCGTAAGTGGTCTGTCCATCTGTGGGCCGAAGCTGTGCTCCGTCCTGGTGCAGGTATCATAGGGTCTTCCTCTTTGCATCTCCTCCCTGGCCTTGAGTGACATCTGGACAGGAATAGCAGAGGTCTTGAAATGTCAGAGGCAAAACAATTCCAGAGTGGACAGTGGAAATGACTACATAAAGGCATGCTGCCACTGATGACAGACAAGCAGAGAACAGGAACAGACAGAAGGACGACCCAAAATTGAACACCAAACATTTGAAATCAGAGTCAAGGGAGGGGACGAGGTAAGGAGAGGGAGGAAATGGAGCAGGCTTTTGGAGTAGAGAGAGGGTCAGATTTTACCTGAGAAAGCGAGCTGCAAGTGAGGAGGCAGAGCAACCTGAGACCCTGACTGGAGACTCTTATACAGATCTGAGGAGACAGGACAGGGGGACAAGAAACAAGGAGGCAAAAGGGAAATGAGGGAGAGCAGACCGACGAAATGAGAGAAAAACATTGACAGGATGGAAAAAGCCAGACGGTGTAGAGAGAAACAAAGCCATACAGAAGATAAGAGTGGGGAAGACATCATTTAGGTAAGAAAATAGAGGGGAGAGAGGGAAACGAAAGCAAACAAAATGGATAATGTCAAACAGGAGAAAAATCACAAACTTACATTCTGACATAATGTGGTGATAAAACATGATGCAAAAACATACAACACAGAACAAAGCCTACACAGGAACATGTACTGGCCTAGCCACCACAGGAAAATACATTTACACTCAAACTGGTCCATTTGCATTTTTATAAGTGTTGCATCTCCCCGTGTCCGTGACTCACTCTGTGTCAGCGTAGAGAACGGTGCATTGCTACTGGCTGTGGAGCTGCTGGCTGCCGTGCTGGAGCCGGCTGTACCGAGTGGAGGCAGGTTGAGCAGTGGGGGGAACTGGAAGGGCAGGGAGACGGGTACCAGGCCCCCCAGCATTCCAAAGCCCAGGGGGGGGAGGGTTGGGGCCGAGCTCAGCAGGCTGCTGCTGCCTGCCGTAGAGACCTGAACGGAAACAAGACTTTACATGTGGCAAATGCACAATAAAGCAAAGAACACGGACTGAGCTGAGGGTCCAACAATTCAAACTAAAGCCCACAAGTAAGTGATGAGGTCCAACTGAGCTCCATTCACCAGAAACATTCACTTTTTGACAGTACACCAATACAATAGTGAAAAGAATGTATTTGAATTTAATGTGTCTCCTAAAGCTTCAGAAAATTACAATCAAATCGACAGTTCTGTGCAAACTGTGGAGAATTAGGACGTAAACAATTTAAAACCTAAGGAACAAAACTACATGAAGCCTGACCAGCTTTGTTGCTTTGCATTGTGTCTGAGAGCCAGGATATACCCCCAAAACATGATATACATAGTTAAAGGGGAATTCAATTACATTCGTGAAGATATAATGTTCACAATAATAATAGATTGGATTTATATAGCGCTTTTTTGGCCACTCAAAGTCCTTTACATTAGTCACCCATTATTCATTCTCTCTCACATCCTCCCTCTGGTGGTGGTAACTAAATTTTTTGTGGCCACAGTTGACCATGGCTGCCATTTTGCCCCTTCAGCCCCTCTGACCACCACCAAACATTCAAACCCCAGCGTGAGTGACACTGGAGGCAAGGCGGTTGAAGTGCCTTGCCCAAGGACACAACAGACTGACTAGGACAAAGCAGGATTCGAATCCCTAACCGGGTTAATGGACGACCCGCTCCCCCAACTGAGCCATGGCCACCCTACTCATACTTCATACTAATACTTCATGTTCATACTGGATCACAAACTCAAGTAAATGTGCACTCTTCAAATACATGCACAGGTGTCAGAAAGTGTCATTTAACCTCATTTCAGCATCATTACACACTGACCAATAACCACTTGGTCTCATCTTGACACCAAATATTCTGTCCATTAAGTAAAATAAATTGTTTTTTGTTTTTACAAAATATACATACATTTTTCTCTGTACCCAGAGTCAACTGTTTTAATACTAAACTGAAAACAAATTGGTTATCCTTAACAGCTTGTAACTTGTTGACTGAAAAAAAAGTTATTTTAAATAGTTCTTTACAGCAACGGAAATGTAAATAACAGTCAACATCTCAGTCATTATTTCCTGCTGTTGCGCAATATCTCGGGGACTCAGCCTGTTTTTGTCATCGTTTGTCAATTCAATACATATATTAGCCAAACCGTCACATCAACATCATTCTACCAACACCTTCAACTTAGTCTATTTTGAAGTCAGTGTTGAGAACATGAGCAACAGAGTATTACGCTAACAGTATAGTCAAAGAAAAAAGTTTAAATGTTGGGAAGATGAGGAAGACGTTGTTCAAACATCAATCCAAGCGGCTGCCTGCTCATCTGATTTGAAACCTGCAAGATTAGTAGATTTTTTATAAAATTTTTCCTAAACTTCATTTTGTCCTGGTAACACTGTGGTCCTAATAATAACAATAATAATAATAATAATCATCATCATCATCATATGTTGGCTTTTGGTGACTGTGGTTACTTTTACTGATTAGTGTCAAATGTAGGGACAATAAAATCATACAAGCGGCGCTGGAACTACAAACCTGTGTTAACTGAGAGGAGACGGATGATGAAGGGACGGAGGCGACTGGCTTGGCCCCCTGAGGTGTCCCGACCCCTAGCCTCTGACGCTGGCCTGGGTTGGCTGAGGCCGGCGTCGGGGAGGCACTGGATCCTGAATGCTTGTTTATGGATGAGGTGTTGATAAGGCTGGTGTTGGTGGTGCTGTTGTTGATCGGGGTCTTCTGGCCAACCGTGGGGGTGTAGCTGCCTTGCCCTGGCTTGGCCACTGCTCCTCCTCCTCCTTGGCCACCTGAGAACTGTGGACGAAACCCTGCTGGGCTTTTAGGGGTGTACTGGTGTATGGATGGGGTTGCCTGAGACCTTGGAGTTTGAGAGATAGA
Source organism: Siphamia tubifer (assembly GCA_020466265.1). NCBI lineage: Eukaryota > Metazoa > Chordata > Actinopteri > Kurtiformes > Apogonidae > Siphamia > Siphamia tubifer. The sequence goes on from CM035790.1 coordinate 11,374,400, forward strand.
GGGAGTGGTGGAGGGGGAGGCGGGTGACGACGGGGTTAGGGGTCCGGGGGGTGAGCTTAACAATGGGTGGGATGCTGCTGTGGGTGGGTTTGGTGAGAGTAGCGTGCATAGGGGTGATGAAGTTGGACTGGGGCTGTGCCTGGACACTGGGGTGAGTCTGAGGGAGCGAAGTGGAAGGGGACGCTTTGCTCTGGGGGGTCTGGGGCAGTCGAGGTGCTTGGAAGGTTTTGGGGGTCATGTGTGAAGGTGCGGAGAGGGTGTGCGGCCGAGACTGAGGCGACGTGAGGATAAGCGTGTCGCCAACTTTGCTATTATTGCTGCCTTTGAGGAGAACAGAAGGGGGTGTGGAAACCCCTGTCCTTGATCCTGGAGCCAGGAGTGGAGATGCAGTTGGTGGGGGGCGTGGTTTAGGTGACGCTGCTGAAGCAGCCAAGTTTGCTTTAGCCACGCCTATGCTCACGGGTCTCTGAGTGTTCAACAATGAGTGTCTGTGTGGCGTCTGTGCCGCGCCCTTAACGACCCCCAACACATCGACCCTCACTGAGGTCAACGGAGAGGATGAGATGGAGGGGGGCCGAGACAGGGGGGTGGAAGAAGACGAAGAGGTAGTGATGTAGTGAGGTGTACCGGAGCTGGGAGTGTTGACCAAGGTCTTTTTCTGCTGGATTAGCGACGTGGTGTGTAGGGTAGCAGTGGGGTTGTTGGTGGTGGTCTTCGGTACTTCTGGAGAGGGGGGGCTGTATCCTTGGGCCAGGCCCTTGGCTGCGTTGCCAAGGACGGTAAGAGCGTGGGAAATGGAGTCAAGGGAGGGGCTTGCCAGATCCTCGTCGAGGGAATCGAGACATATGGGCTCAACCGGCGACTGAGGTGGTCGTTTGGCAACCTGGCCCGTGGGAGAGGGCGTGGCAGCCGCTGAAGGAGTCGACCGTTGGACCCACATCCCAGCGTCCTAAATAGAACAGATGGAACAAAAACACCATTTAGTAAACTGGCCTCATGTCGGGGTTCTGCAGCTTTCATTGAAGATACTGTTACGAATCACAAAGAAGTGCAGCTATGAGGGAAAACCTGAGTCTTTGATGAATATTCCAAGATTCCTCAGCATATTCATAATTATTTTAATATTATCTAATAACAATACAACCTAATAACATTAACTAACAGATATATTTCCATAAAATGACCAGAATTCCAAATCATTATATAAACAAACACAGTCGATTCTTTGGATAATCTAATGATGTGAGAGAAAAATAAGTTTATTTATGAAATTATTACATAATGTAAACCTCAAGTATATTCATACATTATAATGTTCGGTGATTGGGTACAGAGCTGGATTCAGATCAACACAAATCCCCTTTGGGATCATTTGAGGTAAAGGGTTTCAATAATAATAACGATAATAAGAGTACATTTCTTCTAGAAAACATTTTCACACCTTCAGTGTTTTCTTACTTAAGTAAATTCATTTTTCACTGAGCAATAAATTCACTGCTGTGCCACATCTTAAATTTACACACATTAGAGAAATTAAATATTAAGAGAAGGGGTGTGTTCTGGTATATTCTGACCGAGCTACTCAGTTTGCATTAGAATGTATCCATTCTGTTTTCATTTAGTTTTATAGTTAGTTACAGTTTAATAAATAGACATTTATCCTCAAAACACATTGAAAAACAAAACTCAAGTAAATGCACATTTATAAATTTGCTGATAATCTGTAGATATAAAGCCCGCTATCAAATAATAGGACAACATGTGGTGCCAGGCACAACTAACCCCGCCCCCTGGCACATATTTTACCAGATTTGCCCCATCTATTATTGTGAAAACACATTTTGGTGACTGTGACCTTTGACCTCCATTCACCAAAATTTAATGGATTTGTTCTGGACCACTTTGCACTTTCCCTGAAAATTTAATGGAAATTGGTCCAGCAGTTTTTGCATAAATTTGCCAACAAACAGACAGACAGACAAAAAAAACAAAACAACAACAACCAAAAACAATAGCCCTACCCTCTTTCAGGGGGCGGGGTAAAAATAGGACAAAACATCCCACCTTTGGCTTGGCCTTGGGTGTAGGAACCATCTTTTTCTTGGCCCTGTAGTGATATAAGAATATAAGTGAGAACAAGCCACACAACTCAGGCAGTTATACATTAAAAATAAGAAAGAACTGGGTTAAGGATGAGTCACATGACATACGTGTAGCCTGTGAGGTGACCATGTGCCATGACGCTCTCTTTGAACAACATCCTGTGAAAAAAAAAAACAAACAGATTAGAGTACCTGGATTTGTACTCCCTAAACCAAATACTGCCAGACAAATGGACTTGTACACAGACCTGGCCTGCATCCAGCCCTTAGGCCACAGAGGTTTAACCTCTGTCTCCATAAAGGCTTTGAGGTAGTCTTCTAGAGACAGCGTGGTCTTACCCTCCAGTTCATAGCAACTCAGCTTCACCCGAACCAGATTACACAGCAGTGTCCTGAAAGTAAACACCATCCACGTACTTAAGTGCAAGTCAACATACACTAAACACAGCCATGTCTCACAAAAATGTCAACTACCTTTGTTCCCCGACTTCATGTAATGAGTAGGTTCAATTTAGAACAGGGGTCTCAAACCCATTTTCTTTAGGGGCCACATTCAGCCTGATTTGATCTAACCAGTAAAATAATACCATAATAATTTATAAATAATCAGAACTCCAAATGTTTGTCTTTTAGTGTAAACCCCCCTAAATTATGAAAATACTTAGTTTTATAAAGTATCCAAATGCACAATATGTGAATAACCTGAAAAAAAAAAGAAATTAAGGGCAATTTTAATAATATTCTACCTGAACTTATCATGTGTTTTATTATGCATCAGTTCTGCAAAGACACTAAACACTTAGTAACAGAAGCAGAAAATGTTTAAAATTGTCCTTAATTTTCTGTAGACATTTCAGGTTATTCATATTTGTTCAAATTATTCACATTTCATTGTTACAGGAGAGTTTGTAAATGTAAATATTTAATGTTAGTTTTTCCACTAAAACAAAGACTTTATAGAGAAAAAAAACTGAGATAAAAATAGTCTTTTTTTTTTTTTTAAGATTATTATGCTCTTCAGCCCAGGGGCCTCATTGGAACATTCGCTGGGCCGCATTTGGCCCCCGGGCCACACGTTTGAGACCAATGATTTAGAACAAATGGTGCCAGACACAACAAATCCTGCTTCTTGCACATACTGTATCTTACTTTGCCAGCTGATGTCACCACGTCTATGCATGCGTTTGTGTCAGCGAATAAATTACCTCTTTATATTTGCCAGGTTTGAAGTAAACTGAAACAAAATGTATGTTTTCATAAACATTTGAAATTTCACTCACTATACACAACTGGGGGAAAAAACCCATTTAATTCATAAAAAAGCATTTTAATTTTAACCTACTCTTTGCAACATGCAACCACATCTATTCTGCACCACTGGCAATTTATAAGCCCAGTTTGGTTTGAATTCTACCTATAGTTTTACTGCCACTGATTTTCAAAATGTCACCTATTACATTGGATCTACTTTTCCCAAAATGTAATGATTTATTCTGGGTCACTGACCATCTGAACTAAACTTGGTATGAATCCAACCAATAGTTTTGCTGCTAGTGTTAAAGAAACACACAAACAAACGGAAACAAACCAAAAAAACCTTCTATTCCCTCTCCTACGGGGGCTGGGGGCAGTAAGAGTTCATCAGGGGACAGACTGCAAATACTATAAATATTTTACAATCCTTGTAAAATATTTCACAAAGTTTAAAGGAATTATATATATGTATATATTTTTATAATCTATTAATTAAAATTAGTCTCTCTTCTCGTCATCTGAACCCGCTTTATCCTCACTAGGGTCAAGGGTCAGATGCTTTTCTCGTATATGAATGTAATTACTCTGAGGCTGCTTTCATTCATTATGGGCTGTAGGTGTTTGATGCGTTTCTACTAGAATTGGGTCGGCTCGACTTGACTCGCTTTAGTGCGTTTCAATTACGAAAGACCTGGTTCCTAGCAGTCCTAAGCAATAATCAAATGTGACGTGTAAACAGTGCAGACACTGATTGGTGGACTTATTTCTACATTATCAATGTGCAACCCCCTATTTTTAAAAAACTAGATTTTAACTGAGTCTGTAACACGATGACAGTCTGTAAGACACCACTGTGGTCGGTCCTGAAGGTCTGTCTTTGGTGGCTGACGAAAACAGTCAGTGTGAGCTTGATGGCGCTTCGCAGTCATGTCCAGGTACTATCGTATCTGTAATAGAAATGCTCTGACGGAACAGTACCTGGTACCCCTGCAGAGTCAAGTCGAGCAGATACCATGTAGTGTTAGAATCAGTGCCACGAGAAATAAAACTGACCTGAGTTTGTCATCCCAGACAAACTTCTTCCGAGGGCCCATTACCCTTTTTCCTGGTTTCTCCTCATCATCTTCTTCAGACCCATTCTTTTCTCCCTCTTCAGACTGCTGCCTGTGCACACAAATTGGATATATCTTTATTGCATGCCACAGATATAGCTTTTTTTTTTTTTTTAACACAAATTCAAAACGGAGCTATAACCAACTCGGAATGTATCCTTACTTTGCCACTTTGGCGATGCAGTCCATGTTGTATCGGGCAATCTGTTCCGGCATCACGCTGCACACTGCCAGCTTCAACTTCAGCAGGGGCGTTCGAAGGCGATCGTCCTGAGACACAAAGTTAGAAGCACAGTCAGAAATCACAGGAACATATGCAGGGCAGCACGCTCGCCAAACATAGAAAACAGAAAATAGAGCATGCAGTCAGCAGACAGAGGCGTTAGAAAATAAAAGACGTCCTCTCCATAGCTTTATTTAGGGACACCTGTACGTTCACACGGTTTATAGCTCATTATCTAATGTGAGTTAAGTGTAATCCTCCAGGTAGTGTTTAATATTAAGATTACATAACGCAGTTCTCATGTCAGAACATGGACTTTTGGAGGCAAACTTGGCAAAGCAACATTTTTTCCTTGTGGCCCAGAATAGTGTGAATCACTCCTACAAACCTGTATGTTGAGGCTGAGCTTCTTAAGGCGTTTGAGCAGAGCTTCTTTATTACAGGGCACGAAGGCTTCCAGGTGAGCGTACACAGCCGACCGCACCTCTGACGGCTGCTCCTGCACCTGCAGCTCAATACTACAGACACACACAAAGGCTTAACTCAGATTTACATTTATACTTCATTTCCGATGTAGAGAGATTGTTGTATGAGAACTGTGACATGACCATATTCACAGCGCAAATTATTTTTGGAGAATTTATGTACACAGTGGTCCTTTGTTCACTGCGGAGGTTATGTTCTAAAAATAAGCTGCAATAAGTGAAATGCAAAAAGTTTCCATCACTGTCATACCTGGTCGTTATAGTGATGCAGCACGTAATTCTGTGTCGTCTGCTCAGGGAATTGTTCACAAACACTGCATGTTGTTTTGTCTGAGTTCTTACATAGGCCACCAAAGACTAAATCTCCTGGAACAACCATGATGTAGTATTATGGGCTAGCATCATATGGGCTAACCTCGCCTCCTCATCTGAACCCGGTTTATCCTCACGGGGGTCACTGGGGGCCTAATCCCGCTACAATGGGTGAAGGCGGGATACACCCTGTACGAGTCTCCAGTTCATCTCAGGGCTGAACATATATAGACAAACAATCACTCTCACATTCACACCTATGGGTAATTAAGATTAACCAATTAACCTATCAGCGCATGTGTTTGGATGGTGGGAGGAAACCGGAGTACCTGGAGAAAACCCACGCGTACACAAGGAGAACATGCAAACTCCACACAGAAAGGTCTGGTGTGGGAATCGAACCAGGGTCCTTCTTGCTGTGAGGCACGAGTGCTAACCACTGCACCACCGTGGGTTAACCTACTGCTATATTTACTGTCAACTTTCGCTTTTGTATTTAGTAAACTGACCAATCGGTGTCAGAAGAGTTTAGAAATCGCTGGGAACCTGGGCGCTGTCCTGCCAGGACCAATCGGGAGGCGGAACACGAGGTTCATTCATACACTGTAACAAAATCATGCAAAACCGCAAAAGGGGAACCACGTTATAACGAGGGAGGACTGTCTGTTAAACTGACCACAACTGCCACTTTTAACTTTGGGCTTTTTGTCGGTTCGTAATGGACATGTTCATTTCTTCTTCTTCTCGATTCAACAAAAGACACGACAATGGAACCAAAAAATTTACATTTCTTGATGAACGTTGAATGAAACCTTGTGTAAAACACCAGAGGATTAGTGCAGTAAATCCCATAATGTCTGGGTCACCTTAAACGCTGGACTCTTTGGTTTATAGAAGCGGTTTTTCCTGCAACATTTGTTTTTACTGCTGCACACACCTCCTGCATGTCCTGGTTGTATCTTAATGCAGAGACTGAGAATTGTATGTGTGGTCATTAGACCTTTGTTAAAACAACAAACCTAAAACTGACATAAAACTACAATAAAACTCATGCACAGTAATGCTAGCAGCAAAAACGATCGCAGCCTGAGTAATTACAACTGATAAGTCAATAAACAACTGAGGGAAATGAAACCTCCAGCAAATATCTAATTGCTGAAAAAAAAAAATGCACATTAGACAACTGTGTAGAAATGGTTCAGATGAAGGACCTTCAGTGCAGCGTACAAAACACATTATACAGTAAAAATACTGTGAACATATGTACGAGTAAAGCCTATGTTGACCCAATGGAACCATGGCTTCTAGATGTCGTAGTTTTTATTTTGAGGAGATCTGACTTTTGAGAAAAGAGGTTCGTCTATATTTTAGAAGTAGTGACACAAACATTGTTTGGCAACTCATTCTTTAAATTTTAAACAGATCTAGAAACTGACGTTAGCAAACGTGTCATTCCTGTTTTTAACTTCATTTCCTGTCATGCAGTGTGGCAGTGTGTTTCCTTGTCAACCATCATGGTCATAGCAACATCAGACTTTTGGATTGCAAAATTAATAGTTTCTCCCTGTAAAACTTGCCGTTTTTAGTAGTCTCTTCCTTGACCAAAAATATAGTTTTATATATAGTTTTTGCAGTTTGAGTATGTCAAACTGCAGCCGGAGTTAGTGTGATACCTGAGACAAACACACACAAACTACTATAATAATAATAATAATAAACTTTTCTTTTCTCTTTTGTCTATCATCTTGACTTGACTTAAGGAAATAGTTTTATGTTTGGTTATTTTAAAGAACTATATAATAAAGATTATCTACTTCTTCAACTGTTACTCTGGACCAAAAATCAACGTTCACAATGTAATAAAATAATGATTCTACAATTATCACAATAGTAAATTATACCAACTTAGATGAAAATTCTTAATTCAGTTCTGGGCAGCAGCACAATTAATCAATTCCACCAACACATTTTTGGTGTTGTATTCGCAATTACTATCACCAATTATTTGTCTGTAGTCAAATAAATTGACTTTAAACAAATTTACTTCCTTTCATTATGTTACATGCCACTGTTTCTCATAAACAGATCCAAAAATAAGTTGTTGTTTCTTTTTTGCCCTATTCTCTTTATATAAATGTGTCCACTTACTCCAGTAGGATGTTGTTCATGTCCAACGTGAAGAATTTCTTCCTTCCCTCTTCATCAAACAGACGCGATGCCTGTTACAAAAAACAAGACACAATGTTTTTCAAATCTTTCTGAAAGAATACACTATATTACCAAAAGTATTCACTCACCTGCCTTGAAATACAATCAAGTGACATCCCATTGTTAATCTATGGAGTTTAATATGATGACATTTCTGTATTCTGCAAGTGTGAGAGTGTGTGAGAGAGAGAGAGAGAGAGAGAAAGAGAGAGAGAGAGAGAGAGAGAGAAAGAGAGAGAGAGAGAGAGAGATGTGGATGAATGTGACTGTCCTGAACAGAGTCCTGACCTCACCTCCACAGAACACTTTTAGGATGAATTAGAGCACACACTGAGAGCCAGGCCTTCGGTCCAACGTCAGTGTGTGATCTGACAAATGCTTCTGGGAGGAATGGTCCCACAAACACACTCCTAAACCTTGTGGAAAACCTTCCCAGAACAGTTGAAGCTAATGTAGCTGCAAAGGGTGAACCCATATGACTGTACGGATTAACAATGGGGTGTCAAGTTCATAAGCAAGTCAAGGCAGGTGAGACAATACTTTTGGGAAAATAGTGCATGTCCCAGGCAGAGATAAGAGGCCCAGAAAACTCAAAGTAAAGCTGTACCGCTCTGAGGTCTTCGATGCGTTTTGCAAGTGGGCCTGGGAGTCCACTGGGCAGGGGAGGAGGGGTCATCATGTTACCCTGTGCTGCTCGGCCACCTGGTTTTTGTCCCATCCCAAACGAGCCGTTCTCTCCCTGCCCCGGACTGGACGGGTGAGGAGAGTCCAGCATCCCAAAGTCCAGGTCGCCCATCATGTCCTGCAGCATGTCGTTGTTGGCGGATCCCAGCAGTGACATTACGGCCGAGTCCGCCGTCAGGTCGCCTATGCCACAGTCGTTGCTGCCAGCAGCCTTGGCATGGGTGTTGAGTAGTGCATTGTTCGCAGTCGCACTGGGCACTTTGGCATTGGGTCTGGGAAGACCGGCAGCAACCATGTTCTTCTTGCGCATCTCCTCCTTCTCCCTGGTGAAGCGACGGAGCATGTTGGCCAGGTGGATAGAATCCTTCATGAGCTTCTTCCGCTTTTTCTTTTCTGGCCGATGGACATTCAGTGCTGACACTCTACCGAAACAAAGCAGACAGAAGACAACTATGTGAACATCTGAGCAGTGTTAGAAATGAATACAAGTAATGACTGGCAACCGAGTCACATCTGGGACAAAGGAGGTTGAGAACTAATCTACAATATCTGTATTATTTCAAAGAAAAACTAGAAAAGCACTCTGAGAGCACAGACCTCCGCCAAGGTAGACCCCCCCCCCCAGATCACAACCAAAATGAAATCACTTCTTCCTGTTCACATTTCCAACATATCCTGAAAACTTCATTAAAATCCGTCCATAAGTTTTCGAGCTATCTTGAACACAGACAAACAGATAAACACCGTCAAAAACATAACGTCCTTGGCGGAGTAATAAGCAGGACGCTGCACATTCCTACATACTTTCAAAAAGAGGAAAATAGCTTCATACAAATGTGTATAAAATGACAATTGAAACACTCAAACATCTCACCCTGGCTTTGGTACTTTATTCTTCCTGGGTTTCTTATCTTCCAGAATTCCACCATCTTGCTTTTTCCGCCGTTTCTTAATTACCCGTTCTTCACCATCTTTTATTTTCTGAAAAGATGTAAAAACCTAGGTTTGTGAACAGTAATCTCACAGGTTTAAAACACACCAACATGTACAGACATGCAGGTATAACCAGACACCTTCATTTAGGATTCATCGACACTGAAGACACATCTACACATTAACGCTGTGGGATATAATGATGATAATACTGCATCAATAGAAAAACAAAGATATATATCATATATAGAGAGAGTCATAATTTGTAATTACTTCTTGCTCATGGACTCATTCAGGACAATCTGCATGAAAATGACAGTGAACAAGAAATGTTTGTATTTGTATGGAAGCTCAAATGAAAGAAATAAAATGTGATGAGGCACAAAGTGGTTAATTCAATCCATTTCTTCATAGAACTTGTATAAAATTAATGTACTGATACATAAACTATTACTGTGATTTTTGTCTACATCAAACTCTTCTATCTTCAATATGAAAAATAAATATGAAATTTTACCTGACGAGTTCAATATCTCTATTTGGGAAGAATCATTCTGTGTCGTCACTATTAACAGCTCTTAAAGTCACAACATGTCGCAAAAGAATCGCTGAAATTGCCGATTTCATTATTACCAAACTAGGGGTGTCCATTTACATATTCCCCTCGTTAAAACATCCATGGCACAAATGAGTGTAAGATGTATAATAAATTGGAATAACCTCCCTCCACACCTAAGAAATTTCACATCAATAATGAACTTTAAACAAAATCGCAAAAATCACCTGCTTCTCTTCCCCACCCCCACTTGACATTTTGTTTTGAGTCCCATTAGCCCATTGTGTTCTTATTGTTTTGTGTTACAAGTATGCATTTTTGTTGTTATAGAAATAATAACTGTATTTTCCTTTATTTCTGCTACTATTGTCATCATTGATTGTGCTCTGTGTTGCTCGAATAAGCCTTGTGGGTTTTTTCTGCCTCCAGCACATTTATTTTCTATATTCTGTTGTATTCTTGTGTTTGATATTTGCGTTCTGTATTTTGTTTTTATATGTGCAAATAAACAAAAACATAAATAAAATACACACCAAGGCATGACCATACCTTAAAATGATTATCAGCCATGCTGGCACCTTCTCCCTCTGAGTCGGATGCAGCTCTAAACTGCAGAGTTCCTGTGTTGATGTAGAAGCCTCCGTGTTTAGTGGTGAGAGAGGCCGGTACCAGCTCATCGTACTGAGGGAAAGATACATAAGCACAGTTAGCCTGCTTCTAAAACTGCATGCTGGCTTCTGTGCACTCAAAATAACAAGGAATAAAACTGTAAATACACTGATTATCCCAAACTTGCAACTTTGCAATAGGTATGTAATAGTGAACTGGGCAGTGAACAGATTTGGGCCAGAGCCCAAAGAACAAAATGCTTTGCCCAAACTTTAAGGTCAGCTGAAAATTGTTTGTAAGTATGTTTTACTGGGAACACCAATTAGAATAAAATATATAATGCTATTATGATCATATTTCCTAACAGAAGAAAAGGGTTTGTTTTTCATACTCTGGTCTGTTAATCTTGAATGCAGTCTGTTAAGTAAGTAAGAGTGTTTTAAGTGGGGTGGTGTTAGGTAATAAAAGTTTAACATCAAACAAATTGGTCAGACATTTCATAAAATATATTCTTAGTGTCAGGGCTATGTCAAAACAAATAGAATTTTAGGAGGCAGTGTTTTGACAACAGAAAACTCAGTCATCTTTGTTGTGTATGTTAGCATCTGTACTGTGTAGTTGGACAAATAACAGTTTGTCAGCATTTACAGCTGTCACTTCACCAGTAACACAAGAACAAATGCAAAAATGTAAGGCTGACCACTCTGTTTAATAGGTTAGTAAAAATAAGGATAGTATGACCATTCCTGATGCATTTCTTGGTCCTGGGAGACACATTGTGGATCTTATGTAAAAAATAAATGAATAAACACAAATGTAGAAACTAAGATAAAAGAGCAATGTCAACTCACAGCCTCTGAGTTGTCAATGAACGGATCAGTTTCATCATAACCATAGCCAATATCAATAAGATCCTGCATCCTGTCCTTTTTTTTCTTCTTTGTCCCACCACCCTGAAACAAAAACATTAAAAACGTATTTAATATAAACCTAGTGGAGGGGGGGGGGGCGAAAAAAAAACAAAACAGCTTGATAAGTCTTAAAACTTCAATACTCACATATTTGCTTTCAAACTTCTTGGCCAGCTCTTCTACCTCACGTCTTTCCTTCTCATCATCAGCAAAGGGATCACTGGGATCCAGGGGAGGGGTGAGTCCTTTGGGTACTGTTGAGCCTGCAAGCTTTTCCTGAGAATGACAAGTACATTGACAATGGAATCACTTCTCCCACTCGTTCTGCCTCTTTACCAAAAGTGCTTTACATGTCAATGACACTGTTATTAACATACTGTTTGTTTACTTTTCCATATGGTGGCAGTGGATCATTAATATGGACCACAAAAGAGGTAATTATGTACTCAGCTATGGAGTATGTTAGTACAAAAACAAGGAGAAGCGTCTTATCTGACAGCCACACATGCAGATGAGTGGACCTGTCCTGAAGTGATGCCAGGTTAGGCCCCTCCTGCAAACATCATGGTGCTTTCTCACCGCTAACCTGAGTGTGAGTAGAGTTAGCCAGCTCGCTGTAGTTGAACTCTGCGGACCCCCGTTCATTTGGTTCGGACAGTGAGAGGCTGAGGCGAACAGTGGGTTTCGTCTCACCGGTGTCCCCGTCGCCTCCTCCTTTCGTGTTACCGAACAGACCTCCGCTACCTCCTGACCCAATCCCCGCGGTACTTCCACCTCCATCTTTCCCAAAAGTGATGTCGACGGCCTCATCTTCGCGACGGCGCTTCTTGCTGGACTCCGGGGTCGGTGCTGAGGTACTGAAGGACGAGATGGTAACGAACGGCACTTTCCTCGGCTCGGCCATTTGACGTTCTCCGTCCAACGACCGGGCTACGGAAAACAGGGAGCGCCACGCTCCTCTGAGCCGCCGCTGATTGGAGAGCTAACCCTGGAGATGGTCGACAAGTACAACTAGCTAGTTGCTCTGCTAGCTAGCTTCCTCAGAATGAGTGCTGCAGGCAACACAATTACTTTTATTTCCTTTCGGCCCGTATTAATCCATATAGTATTATCCCCGGCACAGCCCCCGTCACCTACGAAGGACTTAAACTGAGGGAAATCGCAGTTTTGATTGTTTCCATGGAACTGAGTGTTAGCTACCGCAAGGAGGATTCTGTAGTAGCCATCTTGATCATTATTATCATTATTCAGTGGCTGGGCGTGCGTATGAAAAGAAAGCGGAAGTCTGGGAGGAAAGGGGACACGGTTCCTCCAATAGCAGAGCAGAGACACGCCCACCTGATACTCTGGCGCGAACGCGCAGGAGATGATTGTTCTGCTCAAACAGGCGGGATTGTCCAAAGTGTTTACAACAGACCCGCAACGACATCTGTATTATGGTGCTTTGTCTCAGCAAAATATACCCGCTTAGACTGACGGCCTGCGAAGTACTAAGAATAAAGAGCACGATATAAAAAACCTATAGAGGAATTAGTATTTTTACAATATTATATCCAGAGTAAGATCACTTTTCTGTTATCACACACAAGTTTAGGAGTTTCATAAATAACACGTGTATTATCCACCTAATACAAATAATGGGAGAACCTTAAGACTGTTGAAAAAACACTAGTCATCAGACGCAACCTTAATACACAATTGCTGACTGCCTCACATTGCAGTAGCTATACTTTTAAATTAGTGTCTGAATGCTGAAGTTTTATTCTTACATAATAAACCGGTGCAGAAAAGAAAAGTTATGCATAAAAATCCAAAATGGTGTGAGTGAGGCGTTTTTAGTAAACTCCCTTAACATTCAAGGTGTACTATAGAAGCAAAGACCAGTCTATTTTGCACTAAGATAACGCTCCCTCGTCTCGTCTACATCTTTCTCTTCATCGTGTAAAATTAAGCCCAATGTCAAAGCAATGTACCCTGCTTTTGTTTTCAGCGTTTCTGCTCATCTTTTATAGAAAAACAATGCGTTTGAGGATCAATAGCCACAACGAGCCCATTCAGATATGAATTTTCACATTAATATTTTCTTTTACAGCATGGTCTTTTGATAACTACATATTTTAGACATTTCCCTGCACGTCTGACAAATGGCATGCTTCCACAGACTTATTTGAATCAAGTGTTTTAACCGGAATACATCAAAACACTGGCTAGTGGTGACCCCGATTTTGCCTTAAAATTATTTAAAATGTAACCCTTTACTTATCCCTGTGCAACCAGCTTGACACTACTGAATGTCATGTAAGCAGCACAGCAGCCACCAATGACACTTCAATTTACTCTAACCTGAAGTTTGCCACATCACTTAAAACAATCCACCTTGAAAAAATATATTGCTTCATCCTAGTCATGTGAGCCACTCGGAGCAAAACTTTCATGTACCCATAAAGCTACAGAGGGTTTGAATGCTTCGATTCATATATACATTCACCAGCTTTATGTTTGCATTACAAATCATTCAAGACCATGAGCATCAACAGATAACAGAACAGCAGAATCAGTGTGTAAAAAAACACGTTTTATTGTCGTCTTGGTCATTCTTATTGCCAGTCGGAAGTGGCACCACCCCAGTCAGATGCCTGAGCAGTGGGAGCAGTGGACCAGTCCTCTGTGGCAGGCTGGGTGCTCCAGTCCTCTGCAGGGGAAGGTGAAAAAAGGCTGAATTTAGCAGAAAACTGAAAAACTGGTACCATTTTATGTTTAGATAATCATTTCCACTCACCAGAAAAGACTTCGCCAGTCTTGACTACTGCTGATGCTGCTGCTGCCGCCGCCGTAGCTGCTGTAGTGGCTGGAACAAAGATCAAAGTTTTATTAGATAAATACTTTATTGATCCCAAAGGAAATTATGTAGCAGTCTGTTGCCCATACCCATAAAATTACCCCACTTTAAAAGTACCAAACAAGATATTAAAATAAAAAAAATTAATTGGAAACTACACTAAAATCTGGACAACACGACAGTAAATGGATGAGCCAAAATAAATGTTCATCATACCTGTAGGGAACTGCTGGATGGGAACAGATGGTACAGCAACACCCTCAGACCAGTCAGCCACCTCAGGCTGTGCAAACTCAGCGGCAGGGGCGCTCCATTCACCCTGGAACTCCTCCTTTGCACCAGCCTTCTCTGCAGCAGCCTGCTCCTCCTTCTCAATCTGCATTAAAGATGATCAAGACCGTCAGTGTTTGGAAGAATAAAACAACAATACCACTACATGCAGCAGGGTGACCAATAGTACTATTAAAATACGCTTTTACCTCCTCAGGATCTCTGTAGAAGTACAGATCAGGCATAACCTCCCATGGGTGCTCCCTGGAAATTGTTCCCCTCATCCTCAAGACCTCCCTCGCCAACATCCACCACATCAGACCCACAGAGTGGTGACCCTGGAGTCATATTAAACATGGATGAACCATAACCTAAAAGACATCTTCATGTGTATTCACATATACAATTGGAAAATACTGATTTATTTAGTTATTCTCACCTTGTTGTTGCAGGGGATGGCAATGTCCACATATCTAAGTGGAGAGTCGGTGTTGCAAAGAGCAATGGTGGGGATGTTCACATAGGAAGCCTCAGTCAGGGGCTGATGATCAGCACGAGGATCAGTCACTATCAGGAGGCGGGGCTCCCTGAAAGCTGCCTGGATCTGATTGGTGAATGTACCAGGGGTGAAACGGCCATGGAAAGTGGTGGCTCCAGTAGCAGAAGCGAACTTCAGTACAGCTCTCTAATGGAAAGAAATCAGAAAAGAGTACTTTTTAATATGCCAAATACAATGTTAACGGACTGTGCAGCTCAGGTAATTATCAAACCCCAGTCATAGAACATCAGCTCTCATGGCGTTTATGATAACCCAGGCCTGCTTAATTTTGCACACTTCCGACACCTGAACACCGACATCAGTGCCCGGCTTTAATAATGTGCATATATTCAAATGCATCCGTGTCCCACAGGAGGTATTCAAGCATTGCATGGGTCATGTACCTGTCCAGTGTTCCTGGAGGAGATGACACACACATCAGCTGGGTTCTCAATGGCAACAATGGCCCTGGCTGCCAGCAGCAGCTTCTCCCAGGTCTTCTTCAGGTTAATGATATACACACCTGGTGATAATATGCAAAGTTAAACTAAAGGCCACCATGCCAGCCAAGTATCACAATCTGTCCTGCTGCACGATTAACATAATACTCACCGTCGCTTTTTCTCTTATAGACGTACTGCTCCATCTGGAAGTCCAAGTTGGTGCCTCCCAGATGGGTTCCTGCAGCCAGGAACTTCAGCACATCCTCCTCCTTCATTTGAAGGACATCCAGACCTCCGGACATCGTGACCGCTTTCCCTGCGTTACGAATTAATGGGAGAGCTGGGAAGTAGGAGAAAAGCACCAATTATTCAAGCAGCTCAAATTGAGTGTGGGTTTTAGTTAAGTTATATACAGATCTGAGGTATACACCAATGTTTGAAATTACTAAGGTATATGTAATTGAGGAAACCAGAACAATCACGAGCTACATCCACCGATTTCCAAAAAGATCGGCAAGTATAAAATGCTGAATCTTAAAACTGAGCCCATAATATATGTAGTTGTTCAAGTGTAACAACATGGTTCCAACCGTTTACCAGTTGAATGAATTCTGGTTGTGAGCTACATTACGCAGCAAGAACCCATGTGAGCGCGTGTCAACGGCTAGTTATAGCCGTTAGCATAAACTCTTCCACGTCTTTTAGGACGAAAAAGACACAGTATCAACGGTCACATACATTCATGCGGCGTATTCTATGATTATCTGTCGTTAGCCGACTTTATTGGGCTTTATTAAAGGATATAATACCCTAATATAATGCTTTAAAAACTCACCACGAAACAACGCCGTATGGAAATCTGACCACACGGTGAAAAAGAGGGCGACAAAAGGAAATGACGTAGTATTTATACTCCCATGAAGCACGCGATTGGTCAGTTGATGTGACTAGAAGGAAATGTAGTTACGTGATGTCTTCGCTTGGTGGCGCTTTTAAACTTTTACAGAATTGACTGGATCTGTGGCTATTAGAGGTCGTTCCACGGGTCGGATGAGTATCCCATATTAAGACAATGAAAATGGAAAGACCATATTAAGAAAATGTTGAGACGCTGACATAGCGGTGAAAGACTGACCTGTGTCGAAAGTATGTTTGCTAGAGATAAAGAGTCCAGGGTAAATAGTTCACAATGTACTGAATGATTAAGCAAAATGTTGAGAAATAACAAAAATAAAACGTCTGTAATTGAAAGAAAGCTGTGCGTTATACTGTAATCATACAGGGACACTGTGGCATTTAGAAACGTGCCATTTCTTAACTGTTTTCACGTACAGGTACATGGACTCAATGGTATTGATGTGTTGTTATGACGTCAGTTGTATAAAAGTCAAGGACATTATCGCTATAACATGTTTATTGAAATATAGGCCTATTCTGGGAAAAGGGGGAAGAGTATGTTGACTGTCCACTTCCATTTCAGGGTTACTTTTTGGGAGGATCAGTCATCACGTTTATTTTTATGAATCCAGATAGGAAAATTTTGTTTTTATTCATGAATGAAATAGACATGGCTTGAAATGACGATATCTATAGATACAGTATAAGCAGATAATATATAACATTGGTACGAAACTTCCTCATGAGACTTGTACCATAATGTTCTTAATATAATACAGAATATAAATGAACAACTTTAACTGCACCTGAACACATCATAGATTATTACTCTGATACAAAATCCTGTCAGATCTCGTGTTATATGTGTGTCTTGAATTGAATTTGAATTATAAACATTCGTCTAAATACGTTTGTCTTTACCCTGGCAACTTACTTGGTCTTTAACCTCCCTATCACCTACCCTGCTTATCTCAGTCCCTCAACACTGTGATAAGGCCTTTATGGTCTGTTCTAATATGTTGAACAATATGCACTATGTACCATCTGCTCCAATAACTACATACCACAGATGACCCAGCAGTCACATCTAACTATTAAAAGAAACAACAGGAATAGATTTTCTAAGGTGCAGTTCAGGACCACTTCAGTTTTTTTTAAAAAGAAGTTTGGAATAAAGATCTTCCTGGTTTTGTCTTATTTTATGGTTCTAATCTTCAATGATTAATACCTGTTAAGTAATGTAGATCATAAAACATGGCAGTACAGCAGGTAACTTGAGTTTATTCAGCAGTCAGTGTCACTCTGGGGTCAGCAAAAATTAATATTAAATCTCAGGTTACAATGACCGCTGTCCAGGCTGGGTTATTCATTGTGTCATTTTGAGAAGTGACTCTCTCACTGTGTCATAAATCAGAGTTGTTATATCACTCTCAGGGGCATGAAAACACACACAAAATGAACATTTACAAAAAATCTGTTCCATATCATTTAATTTTATTTCACAATATCTTTCAACAGTGGAAAAAAAATCAATATATATATAAAACAACATAACCTATATAATACAACTTAAAACATTATTTGAAGGCAGATTAATATAGTGAGCATACAAATTTTCATAATTGTAAGGTAAAACGTATCAAAATATATAAATAATACAGTCATGAGAGCACTGCTAAAGTTAATAAAGTGCACTGCAGAATGTGGAACATTGTTGTAAGTAATAACTGTGTCATTGGCATTTTTTTAAGATAACATGGACATGTTTCTTGTTGATAAAAAGCAGACACTGGAATTCACACATTTTATAGTATTTTAACAAATGATGAATTAATTTGATTTAGTGCAATTTAATACACTGAAAGATTCCTATGTTATCCCTTTGTCAGGTGAAAAAGCACAGAAAACAACAAAATAAATAGTTAGTATACAATGAAAATCGGGAACTTCAGCATTCAGCCACTAGAACATATTACAAAGAGCTCCTCTTCTCTCTCGTAACATGCATGTGAGTCACTGAGGTGACCGGCCTGTCTTCATCGGTCCACACCTCTGCATATAGTTAAACTCTGGATGTCAGGTCCAGGTTCTACTGTCCTCTTTAGCCACTTGACTTAGATCTGTTCTGTCTTTCATTCATTTCTTTGTCAACCGTCCCCCTTCAAGACTTCAGTCCCATGTGGGTCATCATCTGCTCATACACTGTCCATGCCATGGCAGCCATCAATGTTCTCCTCAGCAGCCGTGGGACTGCTCCTCTGAAGAAGCCCTGCAGTCTGTGTTCCTAAAGAGAAAAAACAAAGAGTAGGGGCCGACCTCAGATAAACATGTTTATTGTATGTTTTGTGTTTTAAATGCCGTCTCGAAAACTTGAACACACATCAGAGTATACAGATGAAATGCACTCAGTCTGTGTCATACTACAGTCATGACATTAGTCATTGACATAGAATTTAACACTGGTCTTGCAAACACACAACTTGGGCCTTTTCCCAAACAGAACATTTTCAGATTCAAAATTGTTAAATTATTCACTTTTCAGAGCATTCTTGACTTGCCCACAGCCTATTCTGCAAATATGTCTCAATAAAGATGTTTACAGCAGTTTGTGATACATGATCTATAGCATTTTTCTGTCAGAACTGGGAGTAGCCAAATGTTAACAGGGCTGGGATTCAGATAAAAGCAGAAAAAAAGCCAGCATCTTTTTGTGTGCGCATATTTTTCTGTTAAAATATTACAAAAACAGTACCGGCAGTGACGCATTTAAAAAAATGTTTTATTCTAATACACAGGAGCGAAGGGCACAAAAACCAACAGCTACATTTGCTAGTTAGGACACGGTCACGGTCATGTTAAGGCTATCATATTTGCTAGCTGGCTGTATTGTCAGTGATACTGGATTTATCGAGGTCAACATAATAACAATAGTTTGTAGGAAAAAAATCAATAGTCGCTAAATGGTCTAATGTCACTGCTCCTACAAAAATGTGGCACTGATGGAAATGTATTGGTAGGAACATTAAAAGTAATGCATACTTAAATTAACAAATAAATACATAAGTATGGACGTGAAAATCAATCTCATTGTCAAAAAGCAAAGTGACACCAGGTAAAATGTTAATTTCTTAAATTGTAATTTTCCCCCCAAAGTCAATCTTTTCAGCCTGAGATGTCTGACACTTCCCACTGGCCCCTGTTAGAACCAGAACATCATGTTTACAGCCCACAGACTAAAACATATGGGCTATTTTCATACTTGAAATCATGAACAGAAAGATAATAATAATAAACAAAGAAGAGTTATGGCCTTAACGGTTCAACAGTTACCATATAGATGTATCTGATGGCCTCTAACGTCCGAAGCTGTGGATTGACTTGGACGTGTGTTTTGACCACGTCTGCAGGCTGAGTGATTAGAGATGCCATCACACCAGCCAGGATAGCACAGCTGAAGTTAGCCACAGGAGCCCAGGCACACACCGTGATTTCTTTAACAAAAGACAAAAAACTGGGACTTCAGTAAAGGGAGGGCAAAAGCAAAAAAGTTCAATTTTATATTTTTACAACAGTTTGTTGTGTATCTCTTAGATCAAGCAAAACAAACTCCACCAATCATTTTCTTTTTTTTTTTTACATAGTTCAACTGTCCTTATTAGAATTATTGTGCACCAATGCATTATGTAAAAAACATCACATTATATAATAACTAACAAAATGGAACCAATTTGCACATTTTCATTATGTACATACAGATTTGATTTGCACTGATCTGCTGCATTTTGCCTAAACTCAATATGTAATTGTGTGCTCCATATTTTATAATACATGAGCAACAGAGTGATGATTACATTATTTTTTTTATGTATGTTTTCTTTTGCATTATTATTATTATTGTTTTTTTTATGTTCAAATAAATCAAATCAAATCAAATCAAAATCCAATAATAATAATGTTATAATGTTTTTGGCAACTCTAGCAGCTGGATTTTGAAAGAGTCAAAGCTCTTTGTTGATTCTTTTGGGGAACTCTATTAAAAGATCAAGTGAACAGTCAAACCAAAAACCATTAAAGACATACATACATACTGTTTTTATACAATATTTCTGAAGCTTAATTTAGTCTATAAGGACAAGAAAATTAACTTAAAGGGAGGTTTAATTAAGCTTAACGGTCAAAACATAATAGATATACAGATAAAAGCTTTCATTTTTAGTTGGTTATTACACAATGTATATTTTCTTTTAAAAAAACAATAAAAAAAAACATGCAAATACTTAATTTTGTAGTAGCAAATTTTGCAGTACGTCATTTGTAATTGTAATGAAATTATAAAATTTAAGGAAATTTATTACACTTTGGATTAGATGCATATTACAAAATCTGTTTGATTATACTCAAAGTGGGTGTTATTATATGTGCAAATAGAAATGTGTTGAATATTGTTGAGTTGTTACTAATGCAGTATTTTTTTTTTATTACCTCTTCCAAGAAGGTTATATTTTAGTTTTTATCTGTGTGACTTTCTGCAACATTACTCAAAAAGTCATGGACGGATTTCAATGAAATTTTCAGGATAGCTTGGAAAGTACACAAGGATCAATCGATTACATTTTGGTGTTGATCCTGAAGAGATCCTGGATTCTGGATCACTTTGAAATTTATCCTCCATTTAACGCAATGTAAAATTTCCACATGATCCAGAACACAGGATCTCTTCTGGATCTTCACCAAAATCTAATAACAATCCATAACTTTTTGAGTTATATTGTACAGAGTCAGACAGACAAACAGACAGACAGATAAACGTCGGCAAAAACATAACCTCCTTTGCGGACCTCCTTTCATTCAGTCTGCCTTGGCGGAGGTTTGCGTTTTTCTCGTTATATAATGTGTTATTTCTCAATGACGTTCTTTTATCTACGTACCTTTGGGCAGTGAAGCCTTTGTCTGACTGTAGAACATGACATAGATACCGGAGAAAGGAACGTCTCTGAAAAGTGTGGCCGTCAGACCAGAAAATAGGGCACCGGGACCCTCGGTCTGAACCACACTGCGCAGAGCACCAGTTACACTGCCATAGCTGTACCTGCCGCACTAAAACAAACAAACAAAAAAACATCAGAGCCCAATACTTTATTTTTATACATTTATACACAAACATATCTGCCTGTGCTTACTTCAAAGCGGGTCTTGATGACAGTGACAGGCAACATGATGATTCCTGCCACTGTCCGGGCCCCTCCTCCAAGCAGCACAGCCTCTAATGCCCCAGGGCTCCTGTCCTGGAAAAAGTGCTGCTTCAGAGTATAGTAGGTGCTAAAGTAGATCCCCACGCCTGGAATGGTCCGTACAAATGACTAAAGACAAACAATGGTTAAAGAACAGAGACACATGTACATTAGACTTACATTAGTCTTTTTTTAATGCAGAGAATATTTTTGATGAGGCTGAACATGGAGAACAGTAGCAAGGTGTAAAAGTAAAAAAAAAAAAAGAAGTTTCTAACCGGTGAAACACCTTTCCACAGCCCCAGCAGCTTCTCTGTCCGTACCACACTTAAAAACACTGATGTCATCCCCACTCTGCCTGATCTGAAAGAGCAAAAAGCACATTTCAGATGAATCTCACCACCGGTTCATTCACACTGTGTTCATGTGGAGCTCATGTGCTGCACATGTGAGGGAAAATACTACTTTTTTTTCACTCAGTGTTTGAACTGCGTTGTTCTCACAAAGAAAAAAAGACAGTGATGTAAGTTAATGTTACCCTGAAAACTGTTTGCATGTTTGTGCGCACAAGTACAAAGACTCACCCTGGTTGAACGCCACTCTGCAACGTCTGCAGACGTGTCTTGACCAGGTCAAGTGGCTGGAAAAGCAGCGTGGAGCAGGTCCCACTGAGAGAACCACACATGAAGGCTTTGAGAGCAGGGTGAGCCTGAGGAGTGGGAGATATGTGGACAGACAAATAGAGAGAGTGAGAAGAGTGTAGAGGGAAAGGAGGACATAGGGGAAGGAAAGATGCAGGATGGAAGAGAAACAACAGAAATAATCACATAAAAGCAAAATAAAAGACTCAAAGTTGAAAGTAAAACAAGAGAGTTTTAGACAGTGTTTTGAAACTGGAAAACTCAGATGTGTTCATTTGTGTGCATTAGCATTTGAATAATTTGTTTCACTGTTTCATGTCTCAGTGAGGTGTAACTAAAGCAAATGTTAACAGTATGTGGTATCCAAAAGTGAATGTAATGCTGAAAATCAATGCTGTTTTGACAATGGAAAAGCCAAAAAAATGTACACATCATATCCATTCATGACATTTCTTATTATTGATATTATTAACAATATACTACTACTACTATTACCACTGCTACTACTACTACTATTACTACTAATAAAAATAATGTTTGGCTCCATTTTAGGCGTGAAATACTTTGGGTCTGCAGCTGAGAATATTTTGGATCTACTACTCTATTTCAGGACAATGACCAACACCTGCAGAGTGTGACTTAAAACAGAAAGAAGAAAGCAACTTTCACAAAATTTCTAAATATCCTGAAATTAAGTTAATTAGGAGTAGAATTTGGTCAAAATGTTTCAGTATTGGTTTGTTGACCTATGAGTAGAATAATTAGTTTAAAATCAAAATTATTACATTTTTGTTTCTCTAATGTGAAATCCCAAACTACTAAAAAGTTATAAGACATTCAGCAAGAACTGTCTAAAAACTGTCTTCAATTTCATATGAAACTGCTGCATAGATAATGACTATTTATGCTATAAAGTCACAGTAATTACATAAATGCAACTGAAGTACTTTGCTACTAGCTTACTACTTTGAGAAAACGGAGGCAGATGTAGGTTATCAGTGTGTCACTCTGATAAAGGAACAGACAGAATGTCCTGACCTCGCTTTAGCTACAAAAGGAAAAAAGGCAAGCGAGTCATTACTACTGATACCTTATCTATTATCAGCACTGCACAGAGAGATTCACAATCATAATTTGAATCTGTGCGAGTGAATACTCGTAAAATGCCACAATTATGTGCAGTGATATTCTAAATTTAGTGACACTGAACAGAGACTATTATGTAAAATATTTAAATTTCATATCAGTAGTTTTTGAATATCTATATTTTAGATTATTTTGGTGTTTCAGCAGGAAATAACACATTAAAAACAGGCAATGTTCACATTTTCCTTGATAATCAAGTTAATAGTGCTATCGCACAACAATATTGCCCACATTAATAAAATGTCATTAAATTGTGCAACCTTATCAATGACTAATATCATAAAGTCATCAATAAGGACATATAACAAAGGAGACATTCTGTAAATCTCACCAGTGATAGTTCCATTACTTCTGAAGGATTTGTCTGTGATTAGTTTATCACATAAAAAGTTATGACTCTCCTTCAACTTTCAAGCTTTCAACTCAAATCCTCTGGACAGTAACCTGAAAAGAAGACAAATGAAAAGTCCGTTAAACAAAACATCTACGTGAATGTTTCAGAAGTGATTCCTCAGCCTATCGGTTTGCGTAGATCTCTTACAGGTGATGGAGCATGTGCACAGTCCAGCTGTCTTGATCAGGCTGTGGCAGATTACACTCACACAGCAGACTACATACACTGATCACCTGACCAGCACTGTGTTACCCATTTAAGACCATCAGCTAGTCATTAACTAAACAAAGATCACCCTGCTACATATTAGGAAGGAGCTCTTTTGTGCATCCTGTTGCACGTTTTTTCACGTGAATATAGTCTACATATGAGTAAGGTGGGGATCAAGATGAATTATGTTTTAGTGTTTGTTACTTTGTCATCAAAAGCACACATTTCTTCAGTATTTTTTGTTGTACTTCATTTTACTTATCATTCATTCCTTGTTGAAGAAAAAACATTTTAGCATAAAAAAAAAGAATTTAACCAGGGAAAAACATTGAGGTTAAAAACCTCTTTTTCAAGAAGGCAGCATGAAGAAATGTACAGTACAATTCAAACTGTGACAAGTTATTGAGTTAGTGTATAACACTTTGAGTTTAGATTTAAAAGCATTTAAGGACATCAGAAGAAACAACTGCTCATCTGAAGTGTAGAAGTATTTGTCGTGTTTTCACCATAATAAACTGTTGACATAAAACCAGTTTATTTGACCTCAACTTTCACTCAACATAAAAAATAATAGACACATATTCATGCAGCAGTTTAGGCTTTGCTGCTCAATCCTTAATCAATGGTGTGAGGTAACACAGAAAGAACATGAAAGATGTTCTGAGTATATTATCCCAACATTTACTTCATTATTATTGTAGAAAGCTCCATACCCATTTAGTTTACCACAGTCTAAATCTCTGTACAGGGCTAACGATAACAATACTTGTGTGTAATCCTAATGACTAGCTAAGCAGCAGCTTGTAATTAGCTTAAACTGTGTAGCCTGGCTTCTGTGTAGCTGTTAAATAAAACCGTTTTCTTACTTGGACTGGATGACAGGTGAAAAGGAGACAAGTTTTTCGCCTTTGAATCCAATATCAGAATATTTAGTGTTCACGCGAATGCTCCTTACGACTAAATTAACCAAAATAACGAGGGAAAAATACACCTTCTTTTCCGGCAAATACAGCTCCGCGATGTAACAATTTTTTTCGATATCCTTACCACAAGAATAACTTAAACTGGCCGGTTCCTGCTTGGTATGACGTCATCACGCAGTATGACGTTACACAACTGTGCGCATTCCCCGCCCACCCTGACAGCTGATTCGTTAACTCTCTGCCATGATCAGAGCAATGACAGCGATTGATAGGCTTACACCACTAGTTAGCATGTTTTACTGTTTGGGTATTTAAAAAAAAAAATTACTTGTATACACTTGAGTCGTTAAAATATACATTGACACCTCTTCCTTTGTTTTTCTAAGCTTGACTAGAGTTACACAATGTGGTTTATTAAGGGTGCTAATAAAAAGTTAGAATGGGTGAACTCTAACACTCAGGACAGACTAACTTTGTATCTCCTAACAATATACGCTACCAATGAGTTGAACAAATTAATTCTCGAGGAATTACTTTTTACTCAACATGGTGCTTTTACAATAATTTTCATAGTGTAATCAAATATTTCTATGCAGTCTTACAGTTAGGATTCAAAAGTACCCATCAGAGAAAAAGATTTTACTTTCATATCATTACCTTATAGTACAAAATACTGGTCTGCAAAGAAGTCTTCTCATCCAGTTCTCCATCCGTTTACTATATTCGAGTACACAGTAGAACCGGTTCTGACTTGCTGCTCCTGTTTGACCGTATTTGAAAACCCCACACTGCCCCCTGCTGGTCATACATCACACCTTATAAACACTACAGGTTCAACTTGTCTTTGAATTTATTGAAAATTCACCACAAATTAAGTTAAGAAATAAAGACACAAGGGGTAAACATGTAGCAGTTCAGAAAGCCTCTTTAATTGCAATAATACCAACATTTCACAACACGATTTCAAATCCAGAGGTGCAGACAGAATTGAGAAGATGCAGTTTCTCTTTTTCAGATATTACTTTGTTTTGCTTTAAGTGCGATAGTGATTTTTAAATGCTAGCTGTTTGTTTTTTTGAGTAACAACACATTCCTCTCACTTCCCAGCAGTGTGAGCCAAAAGCAGCCCCTTGAACACAGCCTGTGAGGAGTTTTACTACAAGAGTTACACAGGTTACATTGTGTACCCATCTCTCCATACAGCTCCTCCTAAAATCTGCCTTTGGTTTGTGACAACCTTCAGCCGTTTCTTCCCTCAACAAGCTGTGCCCTGAGAATACAGTGTGTGCTGTGAGTAATAAACTACCCTACCATCCCGTTTGAACTTAACCCTGAACATTAACAAAAACACTGATAGACATTTAAAAAAAAAAAAAAAGATTTCAGGAAAAAAGCCAACAACCCTGCCCAGTAGAATTCAGCTGCATTTAAGGCCTTAGTGTGTGTGTTGGCACTCTTCATTGTGCACTTACTACACAAGCATGTGTTTGGTCTTTTCAAAACTTCTGTCAGTAATAGGAAATACACAAATGCAGTGGTTCATAATGTCAAGGCTAAAGTGTTCCATTTTATCTCAGTGCAAAATTAAGATATTTAAGCACAGTCGCAATCTTCGGTGTTGGAGTCTCCAATTGGGTTGAAATCTGCCTTCAAATTTATCATTTCACATGTGCATATCAAACTATTAAGCTGAAAAGCATAGTCAGGTGTTGAGTACTAAGTGCAGCTAAATTGATAGAATACATTTCAGCGTATAAACCTTCATAATAAACTGAGGCGAGAGTAAGAGCATAATAAACATGTAGCACTTCCATTCTTAACCACTATAAAAACTTCTGCATAAAATACAAATCTATAGATTGAGATATTACTTTGGTCCCCTTCCAGTAATCTATCTTCATTTATTCATACTTTGTTTTCTCTTTCTTCAATTAGAAAAATAGATCCTAAATCAGGACTATTATAATTGGAATGTTCCTTACAAAAATAACATTTTCTTCACTTTTTTTCCCAGAGATTGAAAAACCAAGCAAAAAAACAAGAGGAGTTTGGCCAAAAATAATGAGAGTATTGTCAGCATGGTGATTGTCCGAGTTTACTGGCTTCTGTGTATTTTGGATGCATAGATTGTCTTACGAAACCCGATGGTCACAGGAATAGATTTGGGTGGAATCCCATTGCTACTGTGAAAAACATTCTTAGGTTTGTGTTCCTCTTTTGTTCAGGTGGTGCAGTATTGTTTGCTTGTGAGTATATTTGGGTCTGTCTGGTTAGGATGCAGTTCAATTGTCTAAACAAGTCGGGTGGCATGGTGGCTTTTCACTCGGGCTTGGGCTCAGGCGTCTCACTCTTGGGCTCACTCTCCTCATCGCTTTCGAGGCCAGCACGTTGCACAAGGCGGCGTGATGTGAAAGCGGGGAGGTCGCCACGCCTAAAAAATAGAATGGTGAAAAGGCAGTGAGAAAAGATTCTTCAAGACAGATGCACGTTCACAAAAAGCTGTATGTGAATGTAAAAGTTCTGGAGGCCATGTCTTACCTGAGCTTATTCTTGAGGGTGGTGACCTCACGGTTCATGGCATCTGCAGATTCCGTGGCATCTTCCAGCTCCCTCTGAAGTTTCCTACGGGTAGCGTTGGCTCTCTGAGCCTCTTCCTCCGCTTCCTCCAGCTGACGCTTCAGTTGCTTCATGCGAGAGTTCATCTTGTCAGCCTAAGAAAAATACCCAAAAGCACAATTGAACTTCAGATACAGTCATGGTCTGTGTTTCACATCAGTGTAATGATCATCTGTACATGTGCGAAAGATCAACATTTGGACCTTTTTCAGAACAAGACAATATTCCAAGTCTGTGTCTACATGATTTAAGTGGACTATTGTTGTACATGTGGTAAACTCACCTGGTCTTTGTGCTGCTCTGCGTTGCGCCTCTCATCATCCACCTGCAGGATGACCTCTTTCAGCTTCTTCTCTGTGCGTCTCACCAATTTATTGGCATTCTGCCTCTCCCTGAATAAAGAGCACAGCATTAGTGAGACTGACGCAGCATCACATACTTTGGTAACGGCTGCATTAAAGTAGAGTCAGACCAAGATAATGTGGTCACGAACCTATAAGCTGTATTTCATAACATACCTGGTCTCCATGTCCAGTTGTTCCTCCAGCTGAGCGATCTTTGCCTCTAGAGCAGCCATGTTGGCCTTGTACTTGGATTTGACAGTTCCTTCCAGCTCCTGCAGCTTCAGTTTCAGCTCCTTGTTCTGGCGCTCTAGCTGAGCACGAACCCCTTCAACACGCTGAGAGGCGCTGCGCTCTGCTGTCAGCTCCACGTTCATCTGGTCAGTCTAAAAAAAATAAATAAAAAAATCCATACAAAAGTTTGGTCATAATTTGTGTGTGCAAGTTGTTAGATTGAAAGAGGAGATGTTCAACACAGGAATAAGGAGCCAGCTGAATGTGCCAAAATGTGCAGAGTGTTGTGTTTTTCAGGTTATGGGTATCAATCTTTACAAGCAAGACCTCAACCTTTAAAACTCAACAACTCCATAAACTTATTAACCTATAGTAATCATTTATGCATTTAATCTGCAGAATCAGAATGAAATGTGTACACTTTTTTCCCTTTGAAAAAGATGTATTTATACTTTAAATTTTTTTTCCTTACAAAACTGTTACCATTCTCCACTTTAACAAGATGCTCAGGCTGTCTACACATTCTCCTCAGTGGCATGCCTCCAAGGTGTCACATCCTAATTATTTTTGACATTTGCAGACAGATAAGGTGGTAAACCAAACATCCTTATGGAATTTGCCATCAATTTACAACAACTTGTAATCAGGATGTCACTTTCTCAATTTCACATGAGGTCTTGGGTCTGCTGGCCATCACCTGGACAATCAATTTATAGATAAAGACATGGATTTTATAATCAGGAAGTACTTTGTCTAAACTGTACAATTTCACTGATGACGATGCTTATATTTTGGGTAAACCAGGGACCTTTAGGATTCTCATAGTGTGCAACTGCCAGTCGGTCAGAGAAGGTCATTCTGCCATACTCTGTAGCAAATTAATTTCTCTATATCCAAAAGTAAGTTTCGCTCGATGAAAGTTATATATTCTAAAAGTTATTTTGGAGAACTACACTTTAATCAAAATTATGACTTTGAAAATTTGAATCCAATACTTTTCTAGCATTTTTCTTGATTCTCATTTGAAACAGTTATAGAGCCAGAGGCTGATAATATAGGTCTACACAAGATGAAGCCTCTATTCTTATGCACTTAATTATTTTCTCATAAAAAAGGATATGGTTGGATAGTATTTCTAAATATAGTCGATTCCTAATCATTTTCCAGATAGATGGTGCACCACCATATTGGCGAGTTCCTAAATTAAACATTTCCAGACCGGTGGATTGGAAGAGATGGACCAATTGCCTGGACACCTCATTAACCAGCTATCAGTGCCCTGGGATTCTTTCTATGCAGTTATGTTAAACAATGCAAACAAATGCAAACAAAAATACAGGACCATCAATGACCTGACACAAAAGGATCACCGATGTCATTTCTACCATTTGCCAACATGGCAAGAAATCCAGTTCTGTCTTGATGTCATTTGCACAACTAATGGTGCCCATATAGAGGTGTATTAAATTATATTAAAAACCCAAAATAATATCTACTTTCCACAGACTTTTCTATTCATTTGCTTTTGTAATAAATATAAAATTGTAAAGAACCTATATGGACACCCTGTATATGATCCAACTCCACTACATGTATGGTCACACTACCAGTAGTAGCTGTAATTTTGGGCTGATTAAGCACTTGCTAAGTGTACACACCTGCAGCATTGCTTTCTTGAACCGGTCATTGACCAGCTCAGTGTTGCACTGCTCCTCTTCCAGTTCTTCCTCCAGCTGAGCAATACGAGCCTCCAGCCGTCTCCTCTCCTCTGCAGCCTGAGCGCTGGGGGGGGGGGGGGGGGGGAGAAACCGAATTAGAGAATATAAAGGTGGTTCAATTGCAAGGAGGTGCACACAATGCAAAATAGTATCGTGTTACTAAACAAGTAAACCTCACTTCTTTGTTGCCTGGCTATTAATCTCCTCTTGTAGCTCATCTCTCTCCTGCTGGGCCTGTCTCTTCACTCGTTCTGCACCTGCCAGCTCCTGCACAAAGCCACATGAAGGAGTTCAACTTCAACTAGATCTTTAGCTTTTTTTGAATATAGGAGGAAACCTGGAAATGAAGGACTCAGACCTCCTGCATTTGGATCATGTCGGCCTCCATGCCCTTCAGCTTCTTCTCAGACTCTTTGCTCTGAGCAAGGATCTCCTCTCTGGACATACGGGTGTCGTCCAGTTCCCTGATGAGATCCTTCATTTGGGCCTGAGATTTTGAAAAACATAAAAAGATGGATTTTAACAACAGTGTATAGTTACATGGATGTGTGTAAAGTTTCATTGATGTGCCAAGTTCTTTGATTTTGAGTGCTCGTTCCAGCATGAACTGCTTCATTTTCTCTCTCATTCTACAACTTCCATCTACTGATCCTATCATTTATTCATTCCATGTTATAGATCACTTAGTATTGAATTGTATGTTGTGGTGTGAGCTATGGGACAACTGAATTTCCATGAGGGGATGAATAAAGTATCTATCTATTCATTTATTTATTTATTGTCTGTGAGTATATTAAATATCTACATATGTATGTTGCTGTATCACTGGAAATGGTGTAATGGGTGAAAAAGAAAAAAACAATAAAAAGTATATTTAAAAAATGTCAGCGGACAGTTTCAAAGAATATTAAGCTCACTTTATGACACTCATTTATGTAAATTAAGGTCTACAAAACCATTGAGAATTAAATTTTTTTTATGGGAAATGTGACTTTTTGCGCGTAATAAATATGCATAAATATATACAGCCGTGATGCATTATTATTTCTGATAAAAGACAACTGACCTGCAGTTTCTTCAACTGTTTCAGGGCCTCATCACGGTTTTTGTTGGCTGTGTCGATGCCTGCCTCCAGTTCCTTCAAGTCCAGCTCCATTTTCTTGCGTGAAGCCACTGCTGCAGACCGCTGTTTCCTCTCATCTTCAAGCTCCATTTCCATCTCCCGGACCTGAAAGATGCACATTCAATTCCTGTGATGCTTTGGTCCTTGAATCAGTGTTACCATCTATGCTCTTAGAATTTTTCCATGTTAATATTAAAAACTTTTCCAATTATTCAATAGACCTTTTTTTTTTTTTTTCATACCTGTTTGACAAGTGCCCTCTTCTTCTCCTCGCCCATCTCGTCACGGCCAGCCAGGTCTCTTTCATATTGGGCTTTCATGGCCTGCATGTTGACCTCCAGACGCAGCTTGGCATCCTCTGTAGCCTGCAGCTCATCCTCCAGCTCCTCCAGCTGCGTCTTCATCTCTTCCAGCTGCTGCTCCATGGCACGCTTGCCTTTCTCCAGCTCGTGGACCTGCATGAAAGGAAAGAGGATCAATGATCCAAAGAGGACGAATGGAAGCTGTGAAACCAATGGGATAGAGCGAAAAGGGTCTTACATTCTTGCCGACATCATCCTTTGAAGAAACCAGGTCCTCCATTTCAGCACGCAGCAGTTTGTTGTTGCGGTCCAGCTCCTCCTTGAGGTCCATCAGAGATTCCAGCTCACGGGTCAGAGCCAGAGCCCGAGTCTCCTTCTCACGAGCCTCAGCCTCAGCCCGGTCACGCTCTTCTGCATAACGTGCAGAGATGTTTTTCTCCTCTGCTAGCATCTATAGGGTGGCAGCAATTTAAGTTTGTGAGTCCAATACAAATAGACCAACAGATGAAAATGAATATATTAGTCAACAATGAGAATGTATTTTGTAGGCGGGCCCCAACTGGTGGCAGAAAGTGATCGTTGTGGTGTCAACAGTACATGGAAGCTGGTGTCAGGAGCACAAAAACCAGGAGAAACTTTAATGGAAGTAACACTAGTGGCCACCTCCAATTATTTTAATCGTCTGTAATGAGAGAAGGCGTTTTACAAAGAGAAGCTGACCAATAGCAAGAGGGGGGTGGTTTTCTGATTCATACTGACCATTAGCTCAGTGGGTCAGAGCCAACAAAATGGCTGAAGCTACAGTGGCCAAATATGTTAAATCTTGTTTAACAACCCAACGTTTGCATGAAAGAAAAGCTCCAGGCCCACAAATCCCTAGCTGCCTATAACTTTGTTGCACTGGACATTTAAAGGGTAGAAATACTGTGGCAACTCGCAATTCACAGGAGAGAAGGGGGGGGGGGGGCAAAAAAAAGCACACGCATCCTGTTTGACTCTTCAGTTTAGGAGCAGGAAAAAGCATAACGGGTTGTAATATATAACAAACTTTGTACTTCGTGGTCATGTTCAGAATATTAAATAGTGAAATTTATGCAATGATTTTCAAGTGTTGAGGATCGATGTGCCATCTATTGATAGATCGATGTTCCCTCTTGTTTTTTCTCAATTTATCTCTGTTGATATACAGTGATTTTCTTTCACTAGATTGTGTAGGTGGTGACGTCAAGTCTGTACTGGTCTATATTAACTCTGAAATGTGTGATATACGCTCACCTGGTCAAACTTTTTCTGCTTCTTCTCCAGGTTAGAGACTATCTGTCTGAGGTGGTCCTGGTCTACCAACAGGTCATCCAGCTCTTGCTGGATGCGCGTCTTGGTTTTGTCCAACTTCTCATAGGCGGCACATTTCTCTTCCAGACGCTGGTTTGTTGCCTCAAGGTCCCTCTGGAACCTCTTCTTTCCCTCCTCAGCAGACTCCAGACAACCAGCATCCTGTTCTAGCTTCTTCTTCAATTCAGCGAGCTGTGTGGACAGAAGTAGTGATGAGCATTCGATGCCAATTGGAATATATTCTTTCCAATTTGTTTGCATTGCTTAGAGTTTTTTTCAGCGGTCATCAGCAGACACACGGGGCACATTTAAGAGCTTCTTCCTACCTGACCCTGCGCGCCGAAAAGCTGCTTCTCCACATTCCGCTTGGCTTCTTCCTCCTCCTCCAGCTGTTCTCTCAGGTTGTTTTGGTCATCCTCCAGCTGCCGCAGACGTGTGTTAAGTGACAACTTCTGGCGAGTTTCCTCCTGGAGCAGTTCCTGTTGTACACCAATGAAGTAGACCAAAAAAATTACAAGATGTTTACATCAAGAAGTACATTTTCTACAAAAAAAATCTACAACAATTTTAGTCTAAGAAGTTTTATACAACTTCTTAATATCTAAATGTGCAATAACTTCCTTGGAAGATGTAGTTCTGTGACAGTATACCTGAACATCCTGCAGCTGAGACTCAACCGCTGAGCAGTCTTTGGATGCCTTGATGGATTTGCCCTCCACTTCAGTGAGTACACTATTCACGTTATCCAGCTCAGACTTTGGGAAAACAATGAAACAAATGTGTAGTAGCGGTTTGTGGGAGAGGAGAGAAGTGATGATAATTTCAAAAAGGTTGTACCTGCAACTTTGTCAGTTTGTCAGCCAGTTCTAGCCTCTGTCGTTCGCTCTCTTGATGCTTGACCTGTAGCTCCTGGACCTGGCTTTCAGCTTTCTTCCTGCGATGCTCTGAATCTCCTTTACCCTGCATTAGTGTCTGCAGTTCTATGGTGAGTTCATTCCTCTCAGACTCCAGAGCCTGCTTGGCTTTTTCCATTGACACTTTGTTCTGCAGGAAAAACAAATGCATTAATACACTGTATGAAATGTACACAAGTGTAATGGAAAAGTTTGAGAAATTTTAAATTACCCTCTTCGCCTGCTCAAGCTGTTCATTGAGTTCGTCAAAAGCCTGACCGTGTTTCTGTCTCATGTCAACTAGTTGCTGTTCATGGACTTTGGCATCCTCTTCCAGAGTCTTTTTGAGATGTGCCACCTCTGTCTCACGTTTGGTCCTAAGCAGAAAGGTCAAATAGTGTTTGTGTTAGGATTTAAATCGGCTCAAAAAGGATGCAAAAGGATATGTACTTAAATCATCCCCCAGAGACCACCATCTGTGTACCTGAGTTCTTGTTGAGCAGCAGTGGAATCCAGAGTGTCCTCCAGCTCAGTCTTTAAAGCTTCCAGCTCCTCACCAAGGTCCCTGCGGTGTTTTTCTGCCTTGGCACGAGCCTGCTTCTCTAGTTCCAGGTCCTCCTGTAGCTCAGAGAGTTGAGCCTCCATCTCACGGATCTTTTTCTGGGCCAGGTTCTTCTGAGCTGCCTCTTCTTCAATCCTGCAGAGATTAATTTTCATTAGTTTGAGTTGATCACATTAAAATGAACTACAACTACATAAAAGGAGGAATAAATTAATTGTACTTTTTTCTTTTTAACTTTACTTGGGAGTCTTAAACCTCCCAAATGTACAAAGTTTGGTTTAAAGGTCATACAGACCTAGCCAGAGCTGCTTGGAGCTCCTCCTCCTTCTTTGCCAGCTGTGCACGGAGCTCAGCAATCTGAGCCTGCAGCTCGGCAATCTGGTCATGCACCTCCGTGAAATCACCCTCCAGTTTCCGTCGGTTCTTTTCTAGTTCCTGACGATGCTTCTCTTCCCTGCGTAAGCGGTCTGAAAGAAAATAAAGTTTCAGATAACAGGCCTAGGACATCTTTATAAAAAAAACAAAAAAACAACCACACCTATGGTAGAAAAATGTGACATGCATTGTGTCCATCTTATTTCCTACCTTCCAGGTCTGTGATCATGGCCTCATGTTTGGTCTTGAGTTTCTGCAGACTCTTGGATTTCTCCTCCTCTTCAGCCAGGACAGTGGTGAACTCAGAAATCCTCTCTTCCAACAACTTCTTTTCCTATAGTGGAAAATGAAGTTTAAAGGTTGGTATGAATGAAAAATGTAGTACTCTGAATATCCACTCATTTGGAAAACCATAGCTACACTGTAAGAGTCATCTTCCCAACCTTGTTTAGTTTGTTGTTCTGGTCATCTAAAACCATAACATCGTCTTCTATCTTCTTCATCTTGGCATCTAAGGTGACCTTCTCCAGCTGGAGCTTCTGTCTGGCTGCTTCTTCTTCATCCAGCTGCTGCTCCAAGTCCTATTGACAAATAAATAACGGTGGTGATTCCACTCAGTCCTCTAGCAGTCTATGCATTTCATAAAGGCTTTGCTGCAGCACTCACTGCAATATTTTGCTGCATCTTCTTCTTTTCAGTGGTCAGGTGAGACGCACGCTCTTCCTCCTCCTCAACACGGGCCTCCAGGTCATGGAGGATCTCTTCCAACTCCTGTTTCTTTGCAGCTAGACGGGCTCTCATCTCCTCTGCCTCAGCACAAAGTTCTGTCTCAGCCTGAAGCTGCTCCTGCAGGGCCATCTTCTCAGCGTTCAGCTGTAAAGCAAAACAAAATGATTAATATAGAAGCTAAACACCTGAATTTTGTATTTTTTTTTTTTAAGGCTACAAGTTATTTCCTGCAAAGTTCACCTGTTGCTGTTTCTCCTCCATCTCCTGGAGCTGCTGTTCAGCATACAGATGCTTCTCCTTCACCTTAGTCAGTTCCTCATCCTTAGCCTGCATCTCCTCCTCCTGTCTGCTGACTTGCAACAGGGGCTTCACCTGAAGATGAAAGTTGTACGTTTAAGGAGTTACTATAGTCGTTCAAGTGTTTGTTAACATGTTGGAGGAGAGCAGTGACTGCAGCTCACCTTGGTGAAGAGCCTCCACCACTGCCAGTTCCTGAGTTTCAGGTAAGCAGCACAGTTCCTCTGGATAACCTTCATTGCTGTGAGCTGTTGCTGTCTCTTTGCAAAAGCCCTGCAAAGCAACAGAAGATGCAGACTTGAAAAGTGTTCAACTTCCATTTTCTTAAAAATAACCCTGATCAAAATTACAGTAACCATAGGATACAGAAAGCCTAGTTCTTAAAGTCTCTCACGGTGCAGTAACACCAGCCCTGTTTAAACGAGTAGTTTGTCTTCTTGGAAAATCTGCTTGTGTGGGGAGGTTTGATCTTATAGATAAAAGACGAGAGCTCTGGTCCACCCAAACATGCAGGTCTCCATCTAAAGTGAACCACAACACAGGGTATTGTGGGTAAATGCATAACAGAAATCGGAGCTACACTGAATTGGCCAATAGATGCACAAGGCTTCTTGTTAATTTGTTTTGTCTTCAGTAATTCTTCATGCAGCCTCACTACAGCCGAGGGGAATACATTATCCAGAAGATTCATTTAATTTGACCCAAAAAATAAAAAATAAATTTAAAAAAAAATCAGACCATCTTGCAATTTTCAGCTGATTAGGTGTGAACTGAATACTGTGTAAAAGTAATTGTAATTATTAGGCTACACCAACAAGTTATTTTTACTATATTATCAACTCAATTATATTTAAAACTTAACAGCCTTGTAAAATGTATTGGCCTTACAATGTCCATCAGTACAAGTCAGTTGCAAACTTTTTTAAAGATAGTCCTGACATAACTTTGTCGTCCTATTTGGTCATTTGAAAAGAAAGAATTTAAACACTGGAAAATAACCACCTGGAAAAAGCATACCACTACATCAGAATTACAGTTTCAGAGGTGATTATATGTTGGAGCTTTTTTTTTTTGGATGTGGGTTTGGAGAAGGGAACATTACTTGGCAGATTTCAGTGACTGATTCTTAATGCAATACATCACAACTCCACAGATTGTCAGGAAAAAAAAATCCACCACTGTATACATCTTCATTTCCCCCCTAGTCCATTGCTGTACATTAGAATCTTATCACCCCTGCTGTTTTCAACAACAGGCCTTTCTCCTCTTACTTGCGGGCCACGTAGCCTCTGCACCAGGCCTGGAAACTGATGATAATGTCTGTGATCTTCATGTCCCTCTCCTCCTCCAAGTGGGCAAGGACTCCAGCTCTGAAGAAAACTTTACTCTGGCCAATTCGGTACAGGTTGGGGTCCAGTTCTAGGCTGTCAATCTGACAAGATGGGAAATGCATTGTTCAGTCATACTGCAGAAGGATGCTACAGTGATTGGATGTTGAGATATACATTTAAAAAAAAAAAGAAAACAAAAAGGTGTTTACCATTCTCTCACAGGCCTGTTTTCCATCCATGAAGCCCTTGGGAATGGCATTAGGAGTGAGGATTTCATATCTGGGAGACAAACAGAATAAATTTGATAATTCTAATTACACGTTACGTACATTAGTATAAAACTTTAAGAATAGTCTTTTCAATCTGACCTCTGTCTGAACTCCTGGAAGACGATGCGGTTAGGGAAGCCTTGTCTGCAGATACGGATTCCCTCTAGTACACCATTACACCTCAGCTGGTCCAGAACCAGGTGAGGGTCCAGTTTACCTGCCTGGGGAGGGAAGAGGAGGCGTGGGGGGGCAGCTTTACTAAATGGCATTGATGCAAAATGATATCCTGAACAATAGCAGAGCTGCTAGTATTTTTCCAATTTCAGTTTCTTTTGCACCTTTGTAAATAATATGGCTTTGATGTACTGTATTTACTTTATTTAGTATTTGTACGATTCATGAAACTAGATAAAAGATATGTCAAGTCCTGATATCTTTAGGTGCAATATTTTTACACTTACCTTTTTCTCGTGGTTGGGGATGATGCACCGAACAAAGTTGGGGTTTGTGTTTCTCAAGGTGGCCATGAGTTTGGACAGTTGCTCCTTGTACAGCTGGCCCACGGTGCGGAACATGCCCTTGCGGGTCTTAAAAGCACCAGGCATCTCTGACATGCCAGACACTTTATCCAGGCCCACGATACGGTCAACTAAAAGATTAAAAGGAATAAAGAAAAGAGAGGTTGCGTGAGAACTTGTTTGTTTAATTCAACATTTTAATACGTGTTCAGGCAATTTCAAATCAAATGCATGTCACACAACAGAATGAATATGCCTATTGTCACTCCATTTCCTCTTGGCAAACATTCACCAAGAGAGAGTAGAGGTGGTTCAAAACAAAACCAGGACCAGTGAAACTACATCTAACCGCCGAGTGAATAGGTAGGGGAACACAAATCAGGAGCAGGAATCACAAAAAGCAAGTGAAGCGTGAGGACACACACACCATATCCAAAAAAAAATAAATAAATAAAATAAGTGCATTAAGTGGAGGAGGTGTCTGAATGTCAACTGCTGCAAATTCAAGTTCGGAGTGAAAACTATATGTGATAGTTCACTCTGTGCGTCAAGCTTGCATGGATTTTTGTGGTGACAGGAAAAAAAAAACAAACCAGACCAAACCCATGCAGTATATACCCATTGCTGTAGTACCCATGACCAACACCAGGGGTCCCAAACAACGCTATTACACAGGGGGAGAAAAGGAAGAGTTCAATGACAGCAACTGCTGAAGGAGCATACAGCTGGTAAACGACACAGAAATAACACTTTCATTGACATAATAGTTTGCGTAAACACAGGGCTGTTCATTTTCAAGACACTGATGGAGGAGCCACGGGTGGGGAAAAAAAAGGACTTATGAGTCACGCATACCAGGAAGAGAATGGACTCAATAAATAAAAGAGAAACCATGTCACCTGAGTCTGAGTGTAGAATAGGAAAGCGCTGATAAAAATAAGCTCTCTGACAATTCTTCACCTCTGAGACCCAGGAAAAGAAAAGACAGACAATATGGGGCCATACAGAGGAAGAAATGGATAAAAACAACAAATGGGATTTGAAGAAGGACAAAAACAAAAAGGTCCACGCACCAAAAAATAGAAGAGAATTAAAAAAATGATATACACATCACTATGAAATACAGAACAGGAACAGAAATATATCACCCTGTGAGCAACCAGATTAAAATGACACTTTTCTGAACTCACCATCCTTCCAGAGCTCAGAGACAAACTTGTCAGTTGAAATGTTGAGCAGTGTGGCCACATTGTCATTCAAGGGGTCCATGTTCTTCATCAGCCACTCATCTGCTTTGTAGTCCACCTGAGGAGAAAAGGGATTGCCATTTGACTTGCACAAGTTCTGCACATTGGAAATATGGGCAGGTTGGCATGAAGTGCACATATAACAAGCAAGCTTTTTTTTTTTTTTTTTTAAATAAAGATTTCAATCTCTTGATTTTTTTTATGGAAATTAAGTCAATAAAAAAATGCAAGTGTTGTAAAATAAACATAGGCTAATGCCCATCAATCCATGTTCTGACCCATAAAAGTCATGACGAAGCCCATCACTACCATCTACAGGCAAAGGCAGGGGCTTTCTGTGATGTTCAGTACGAATTTGAAAGAAATCCAGAATGACACAAGCAGCGGGTGAGGTTGTGAATACACATATGAATCATAACATTTTAGACAACTACAAGTATTTGAATTGAGCTGTCGAAATATACAGTCACAGTATTCATGAGGAAAATTCATGACATGAACTAGGAGGCGTTATAGTTGAAATAAATAACACAAGTGCTATGTAAAGGACAATGACCACGCATGAGCTCTTTTACCTTGCCAGCGTAATGGATAATACAGAAGTCTGCTTCATCCTTCAGTTTCTTGGGTCGAAGGAACTTGGGGTGAGAGCCTTGCTCCTGGTGCACCTTCTCCACAAAACTTTTGTCAGTAGCCTTTGGAAACCAACACTCCTCATCTAG
The DNA here is from genome assembly GCA_020466265.1 of Siphamia tubifer. Lineage (NCBI taxonomy): Eukaryota > Metazoa > Chordata > Actinopteri > Kurtiformes > Apogonidae > Siphamia > Siphamia tubifer. The sequence goes on from CM035790.1 coordinate 11,413,930, forward strand.
CAGAGCCAGGATACCAGGGGGGCTGGCCTGGACACAGAAAAACAGAAGGTCCTTGAAGTACTTGCATAATTTGCAGAACACACATCTATATACATAGAGTCTAGAATTTAGGGAAATGCATACTTCAAAGAAAATAATCCACTCACGGGTTTCTCAATGAGGTCAATGCAGGGTTGCAGGTCGAGGCCGAAATCAATGAAACTCCACTCGATGCCCTCCCTCTGGTACTCCTCCTGCTCCAGGATGAACATTGTGTGGTTGAAGAGCTGCTGCAGCTTCTCATTGGTGTAGTTGATGCACAACTGCTCAAAGGAGTTCAGCTGAGGGGTCACAGAAGAACAAGAGAGGAATCGCATTACAACTTTAAACCATGAGAACATGATTAAAAAATTTTAATTATTTGTCGTACAAGAAATCCAGGTCACATACACACGGCACAAGAAATAAACATTATCACTGGTAAAAAAAATAAATAATAAAAATAAAAATAAAAAAGACTTGCAACTACCAGCCTCAGTGTGGTGTGTCATGGTCCACAGATTTGGAACAAGCTAGACCCTAGTTTAAAAGATGCCAACTCCCTCCATATGTTTAAAAAGAACTTGGAAATTATCTCCTGTGTTCATATTTATAAGTATGTATTCATGTACTTATCTGTTTTGTATTTATATATGCAAGTTGTCTGTATACGTTTTGTAGTGTAACCGTTTTGTCCTGGGCCCCCTCCTAATAAGCTTGCAATAGCTTCCATAGGTCGTCCTTTTTGCAGTCTTTTGCAAATAAATAGTGTGAATATTTGCATTTGCATTAAATGTGGCTCACCTCAAAGATCTCAAATCCAGCAATATCTAGGATCCCAATGAAGGAGGCGCCCTGTCTCTTGGTCTTGTCCAGGGCTTTGTTGATCCTCATAACCAGCCAGCGGAACATCCTCTCATAAGTAGCTTTGGCCAGGGCCTCCACTGCAAACTCGGCCTGCTCCTGGGTCTGAGCCTTCTGGACGTAGTCTCGGCCCACTTTGATCCTGGGTGACAGGATCGCCCGAGTGAACTCTGTCACACTTATGCCAAATAGGTGACACATCTTCTGGGCAGCTTGAAGTACCAAGAGCAGAGCAGGGGAAAGAAGCAGAATTTGATGGAGAAGAGGGCATTGGATAAGACTGTCAGATGCATAATACAATCACACCATGTAAAATTACTTTCATCTGATGTGTAAGGTTTTCCTAGATAATAAATGTTATGACCTACCTGTGTTGTCGGGCATGGAGGCCTGGTCTGTGTGGCGCTCCTTCTTAAAAGTTATGTTGCCGAGTTGCAGCACACCGGACACTACTTTTAACAAACCTACACAAAACAGAAATTTGCAAACATGGTAATGGTTTTGTGCTGCACTGATAAAGAGTAAATGTAGAATATGTTTCAATTGGAGAACTGGTCGAGCAAATGCTAGAATAATCCGCAGTCTGACTCACCAATTTGCTCCTCCTCTGGGATGCTCATGATCTTCATGGCCTCCATGGTCTCTGCAAAAAGATCTTTGTCCTGTTGCCCAGGAATTGTAACATTCCCATTGGAAAGGAAGCGGTAGTTGTTATAGTTTTCCAAAAGAAGTTCATCTGAAAGAAAATGCAAAAGAACAGTTGAGAACCTTCATGAGGATGATTTGTTTAAGACTCGAGGTGGAAATTAAATTATGTGTTACGCACTGCGCAATTTGTCTCCAGCCCCTGTGAGAAGGTAGTAGAAGACATGAAAGGTCCTCTCCTCTTTGGCTTGGCGGATGGCACGGGATTTCTCCAGCAAGTCTAGTAGTCAATCTGTTAGGGATAATTTTCCAGGTTCCAAAACCACTGTGCATTATGAATACAAGAAAATAAAAATACCCATAATATTTTAATTCTGAGATGCAACCACCACAGTATTAAGGATACAAGTTTCAATGTTGGCACCAACGATGTAGCCATTGACATCAAAGTTGATCCTGATGAATTTTCCCTGGATAAGGAAATAAATCAACATTGCATTTGACTTATCCAAGCTCGTTTTCCAGATTAGATCATTAAGAACTGAAACTGCTATCACCAAGCCTTACAAATCGAGAAGAGTTGTCATTTTTGACAGTCTTGGCATTTCCAAAGGCTTCTAGGATTGGGTTAGCTTGTAGCAGCTGCTTCTCCAGCTCCCCCTGGTGAAGAAAAACAAGAACAGCAGAGAAAAGTATAAAGCACATGTAGCATCTGACCACTGCCAACATTTCAATCTCATGGCTTGAAGGGTAAATATTGAGTGTAGATTACACCATTAAATTTCCAAATACAACTTGAAGGATATCTCCCAGCCCAGGATTTATATTTAATAAACACTTACCATTGAGAGAGGGTTGTTTACTGTGGTATGTCATGGGAATTTGAAAATACAATATGATTAATTTACTCCGAGCTCCTTCGTTGTGCAAAACCAATTACTGTGCCATCTTCCCAAACACATTTGTTGACATCGTGGTTTGTGTTGATTTAATAATGATGTACTTACATTGGAGCAGAACACAGGAGAACAGAGTGTAAAAAGCATTCAAGCAATTACAGTGATAGGGAGGGATACCATTTAAACAAACAAACCAGCAGTACACACAAATACACACATTGCACCCAAGCATTTTTCCCACTCAACACTTAACATTAGTGCCCAAATTTGCAGAAACCCGGAGAGCCTGTGACCCATCACCCATTACCCAGAGAAGAATAATCCATTGAACACAGAATAAAAACTGTCCTTTTAGCTTCACAGTGAAGAACATTGACAACAGAAGACGTAACTTAAATTACACTGGCCCTCTGTAAACAATACTAAATGTAATATTTAATCTATTCTTTGCATGTTATGCAATATAATGTCTGTATGTTGTACGCATGTACTGTACATCCAACACAACAAGCAATAAAGTCCAACTTTTACTTTGGCATCTTGCCGCGAATGTTTTTGCAAGGAGTTTAAACCAGCTCCATACTCATCCAACACAATCATGTTAATTACTAAAATAATTATTTTTAAATAAGCAGCTTACTGTACACTAACACATACTTATGTCAAAGTAAATTGTGACATCTTATTTTAATCAGTTCAAAACTAAGTGCAATTAAGTAACTTTTTGCATCAACTACAAAACTAGCCGTCGGAAACAGCATTTAGGAGTATGTCCTTGAACGCCCCTGATCTTTAACCTGAAACAATGTCAGGCATCCCCAGGTAATTACTTTTCATTTGCACTTGATTTGAAATCAAATTATACAAATATCTGCAGAGGTACAAACGAGTGTTTGGTGATTTTAAACTCTTGAGCATCACCTGTAGGCAATCTACAAATGGTAAATTGTCCAAAATAAAATCAGTTCTTGCCCTCAATATATTAATTGATATGGAAAACATTTGGTTTAGAAATTATACCAAATATCTTTCAAGTTATTACATTAACATGAATGATATCTAGCGGGGGTCGACCCAAAAACATAATGTACCCGAAACTCCGTTTGGGGTTATAATTATATAAAATGCCGAAACCAGGAGGTAGTGTTAATACATTAAACTAACAGGCTGCTTCTGCTCCAGAAAAATTAAAAATGCAATCTTTTTTCTTTTAATAAAGTATTTGTTAATGCATTTCCCTAATCACTGTGTTCCGATGGTGCTTTATTTTATTCCAAGGGATTTCCATTACAACTATTACAATTGTCCTTTTTTTAAGTTGTCTGTGGATATGGTAGATTCAGAATGCAACTTATTTTTGTGTTCATGTAGGCAGAAGAGATTGGATTAAAATTGTGATGAATAGTGGGGAAACATTTTTGGGTCATACCAAAACACTGGGTGAATTACAATATTTATGAGAAGGCTACATGCAATAAGACCATTACAACTCTGCTACACTGGATCTCAGTGAATCTACCGGTGACGTCTATAGGTGTGCACACAGCCCAAGTGATTTAAAAAAAAAATAAATAAAATGCATTAATTTCAAAAAGCATATTCAAACATTTGACTGAGGTGGACACAGAAGCAATACAAAAAAAAAATTATGAAAAATTCAACCACACAGAAAAATTCACAACAGACCAAAAACTACCGTTAGTATTTTCATTGTTTTTTTAGACTCCAATAAAGACCCCACCCTGTTATCCTACAATTGTGTGGCTGAATTTTTCACAACAACACATAGGGCTGCCACTGATCTATGAAGAAACTTCCTCCCTACTTCCTAAGGGCTGGCAAGACTTGTCACGTCTGCCCCCCCTCTGAAACAAGGCGAGTCCCACAACGGTGCAGTCTGACAACACAAAGTAGTAGCGAGGGGAAAAGAGGGCAATGACAGAGGCAAGGTGGGGGAGGAAGAGTGAATGGAGGGAGAGAGGTTAACTCACATGTGACAGGACCGAGCTGTTCTGTTGATGGGAAGAGAGAAATACAACAAACCTCAAAAAAGGGGTGATAGATAGTGATGTGGTTGTCATCAAACCCCCGCTGGGTTATCTATCAGGAAGCTGGCAGACCAGATAACAAGTAGTGCAGCTTTTCCAATGGAGGCTGACATAAGACTAAACAACTAAATTCTAGACCTAATCACCAGAAATTAAACTGCAACTACACTTCTAGGAAAATATAGGTGAAGTAAGACCTCTGGTGTGTATTACATGTCGGACCACCTTAGAATCTGCACTGCTGGTTCTCTCAGCGATTGCCACCCCTTTCAATTTGATTGTTTTCTGTGACAGCTGTACCACAGAACTGGTAAATGCAGACATTTTTGTTCCTGAACTCGATCGATTAGTCATTTACTAACCAGCAGTATATTGTGCACATGCAAAACACGACTCACAGTTAATTTTTGTATAAACACAGCTAGTATTCCAGGTACTAAATGATAAATGGGTAAAAAGCAAGAAAAGTGCAGATACTAATGTATAGAGCTTCCTCTTTTTAAAGAAAAACACTTTTCCACCCAGTGGTAGTTGGGATAGTCAAATAAGTGGTTAAATTAATAAACAAAGTTTTTTATTTTTACTGTTAACTAAAATAGCCGTTCTTTCCTACAGAAGCAGAAATGTAACAGATGTAACAAGACAAGGAAATACCAAATTATTGTATCATGACAAGATGATGTCTCTTTGTAGCATTGCCCGAGTCCAGGAGAACTAATAAAGCATGAAAGAAACTTTTAGAAATACTTTGCGAGTTTATACATTTGCTTGATTAAGTGAATCACTAGTTCCACTTTTACCCAAATACTGTTTAACAAAATGCATCTGTTCTTCTACCACAGTAAACAATTTGTGGATTTTCGCAGACAAAAACAAACTCTGCCTTAGTCGCATCTTTGCATCCTGTGCAAAGTATTTTATCAATATACAAGCATTGTTGAGCTGGTTTCTGCCAAAATCAGCATTGCTTACATGCCTATTTTCAGACATCAATCTCAGCACAAACACAGTAAAAAGCCTGTGCCAAAAGTGACAATGCCATTTTTGCATTTGTATGTTTTTGTACTTGTAAGACAAGTTGTATTCATTTCTAAAGCTTGACATATTACAAATAGTTTGTGCATTTATTTAAGGGTAAATTTTGTATTTGCATAACAAATTTTGTTATTTTGTCTATTGTGTTTTGCATTTGCAGACTATACTGTGCTCATTAGTGAACTGTACTTACATTTGCAAAGCATATTATATTTATTGAATTTTTGGCAGCGCACACTCTACACTAATGTTGGTGTAATACAGAACATTTAATTTCTGTATTTAAAAAATGCAGTAGTGGCTTAATAATCAAATGTTTTTAAGTTCCAGTGGCTGTTATTCTCATATACAAAAGTAATAAAATGAAAATGTCATTTGTGTGAGATACACAGTCAAGGAAGATGAGAGAAATTGTTGAAGGGTAGAGGCAGGACTGACCTGGTCTTTCCGGGTCTTGTGAGAGGAAGCCACATGAGCAAGATACTGGATGACCTTTTTGGTGTTCTCCGTCTTACCAGCTCCAGACTCTCCTCTAAATGTTGAAAACGGAGTGAAACCATTATAAAGGAGTAAAGGGCAAAAAGACCAAAGAAATGATAGACTGAGCTGAAATTAAAAACTTCATGCTACTGTGACGTGTGCATATATAACTTACGTGCAAAGAATGGACTGGTCTTCACGATCTAGGAGGATAAAAAATTAAATACATTTAAAGAATGTTCAGTTCTGCACCATTTGAACACCACCACTGCTGCATATTCTCAGACAGGGCTATGCTATCACCACAGTGCATATAGTTTTACTTTATACAACAGGAAACACAGCAGCCACAGACAGGAAATCAATATCCGGCTTCCTGCGACTAGAAAGGTACTGGTGGGTTTCAAGCTATGCAACTAATTACCCATCGCCTCCATTAAAAACGAACAGATTAGACAGAGTAAGTTTGGGCGTTGGTTCACAGTAGATGACAGGACTGAAAAGGCTGGGTGCTAAGAGAATACACACAGGAAGTTGACTACAGAAACACATTACAATACAATAGCCGTGTAGGAAATACCAGTTTTGTGCTTTTATAGTTCAGTTTTGTTGTGACTGACCTAACCCAGTTGCATAATAGTCAATGTACAGTGCTGTTCTGCATCTCAAAGAAATAATGTACAACACACAAAGGCCACATTAAGGGTCATATGACAGAATATTGCCAAATACAATAACTATCAAGTATGGCCTTGGGAAGGCATCCATCTCAAGGGACCAACAACCAAAATGAGCTTGACAAAGTATGCACTTATGCTAGATTTGTTTATTTTTTTTCTACATTCTGAAAAGTAATTGTGCATAGGATACACATGCCTTGTTCTTTTTTAGGGTAGAGTTGAGAGTGTGTTAGATTTTCTGAGTCCAACGGGGCAAATAAAACCATTACAAATAGTCTACAAGAAAGTACTATAATATGTTGCAGAAAATTGTCCTCAGACTCTACCACTAAATGATCCTTAAGTTACAATCTTTTCTCATGAACCTCTTAACATATATACATTTTTTAATGTGCAGTATAACAAATTTAACTGCCCTGGTAAAGTAGCATAAAACTCAGCCCCTTAGGAGTTTTACACTTTATAGGTCTGTGCTGGACAACTCAGAACACAGTAGCTTCATTGATAATGGAATTTAAAGAGGCCAACAGCTACTAATAATGTCATCAGTTTGTGCTTCTAAAAGGAACTTACCCTGCATCATGCTTCTGTAGGACGTATCAGAGATGGCATAGATGTGAGGTGGCATTTCATGTCTCTTCTTGCCCTTGTACATTTCGACAATTTCATCTGAATAGATGGGCAGGTTCTTGTATGGGTTTATGACGACACAGAAGAGACCAGAGTATGTCTGCAGAACGGAGAAAGGAGACATTAGAAAGACTGTAGAACTGAGTGACTTTACAGGGAGAAAGGATACGTTTAAGATGGGACGGTCCGAAATAAAATGGTTCGTCTTCTGGATACAAGATAAACAAAACTATTAAGAAGATGAACAAGTGTACATTTACTGTATCATCAACAAAACCATGAACTAGTACACAGGGGTAAGAAATGAGCCAAAATTATTACAGTTTCACAGGTCAGTAAAGATCGTAACCAGATGGAATCATATACTGATAATATCTGAAAGCTGAAGAAAGTTCATTGGCTAAACTTTTTAATATAGCAAAGTATTTTCATACTCCAAAAAAAGGAAAAAGATGACATTGCTATTGTAAGTAAGAGTCAGTCCTATCAGTGTAGACTAGTAAAAATAAAGTGTACTTTAATACAACATTACATCGGTTCCCACTTAACATTGAAAACAACTGACATTTGAGAGTTTACAAAGTGGATTGAGTTTGACATGACTGCGAGTCAAAGTTTTTCTGTGAATGAGACTGAACACAGTACACACTGGAGGGCTTTATTAATTACATCACTACTTCATAGTGTTCAGATATTTGCTCACAAAAGTGAAAACTCCCTAGGTCGGTCTAGATTTTTTTTTTAAATGTCAATATTAACACTTTTTAGTCACAGGAATAGGCTTTCTGAAAAGGCAGTCCTAACATATGTACAAAATGGTTGACAAAGAATTAAAAAAAAAACCAGAGGGTAAGATTAAATACAATGCGATTTTAAAGATAAAATCTATGGCCAAGTGAAAAGTGAAAATAAGAAAATGGGGGAAAAATTAAATCTTTCTGCTCAAAACGGAGAACTTTGAGTCTCTGCTGATTCAGGACAACCCATCCCACTTTAACAGCTTCATGAACCCCGATTTGTTTTCCTCCTACATTATATAATCTTGGCCCCACCCTGTAGAGTGACCTTGGCATTTAACAACTCTAGCTGTTTGACAGGTTAAGTCATAGCTGTAATCTAGAGGCGTCTTTTCTGCTGCTTGCCAATTTTAAAACCTCCTCCATTCCTTTCTGGAAGTGCACCTAAAATGTTTTTAGTTCTGATCGTATTTGCTGAATTCCTGCGACACCCCCATCCCCCGCTCTCTCCATCTCTCCCAAGAGGTGGTCAATCTACAGCCCCTGGAGCCACTCAACTCAACCAAAGCCTAGATCTGAGGGAGGAGGGGGGGGGTAACAGGCTGTGTTGATATGACCGGGTCACGTCACCCAGTCAAAGACACCAAATCACTCCCAGCCCAGGCCATTGGGGATAAATAACATTAATTATGGGGTCGTTACAACACCATTTACATTCCATATCTGTCTATGTCAAGACTGGACACTGAAGCCCCCTCCCCTGCATTTTCTGGTTTGTTCTTCAGATCCCATACTCTGGATTGCATTGTTCCCTCCAGTTTCCTGTTTACAAGAGAACTCTAAACATGGAGAGAAAGACAAGGGGGGAAAAAAAATGGAGCAAACAGGAGAAAAAAGGAGGCTGAAAAAACAAACTCTCATACCATGTCTATTAACCGATTGCTCACTTCTGTGCAGTTACCATTCGCACATAATGCATTGTCTTAAACAATGAAGCTTAACTAGATAATCAGGGGGTTGGACAGAAAGATAAATTGGCTTGGAGTACAGCCAGGGCAGATCCTTCTTTTTATTGGCCAGCTGTGCTTTCATTAGGATTCTGAGGAAACCGGTTTAAAAGTTCGTATCACGCAAAAGCAAAAAAATATGGTAGCAACACAATGATGCAGATAATACCAAATGCCACATTTTGCTTTAGCGTACCCCCCCCCCTCCCATTAGGTTTTGTTTACATTATAATAGAGAGAAACATCTGGGAAATCAAGTGGACTACAATAGAGCTCCATTTATTCTGCCTCATTAGCTTCAGCAAACATACATTAGTCCTGGTACAATCATTATGCAATCATCTGATTGTGAGAATTTTGTAAAATCGAGAATTTTTTCCATTTACTTAAAAAAAATATGAATGAAGCAAAAATGTATCATGATATAGACATCATGAGGCTAATGAATACTTGCATCCACTAGAGAAGAATGTGTCACACTTACACACCCACAGATACTTGGTTGACAGTAAGTTCAGTGAGACAGGCTAAATATTGGGGTTTTGTTGGAAAGTCATGAGTCTACGATGCGTGACGGTTGACCTTTTCTGGCGTTGTTTTGATTGGATGCCTAGCAGCAGCAAATTCACACTGTTGAACTTATGAGAAAGTTATGTGCAACATTGAGAATGTATCAGACGCATTAAAAAAAAGAAAAAAAACATCACCGATATACAAGTCTTGATTAAATCCAAAGGCCAGTGAAGAATCTCACCACTGGAAACTTAATGAAATGTCATACTTCACTTTTTCCCCACTTGTTTTACACTATTTGTAGTTTGACTATTTTTTTTTTCTTTACTCATGTCATCTTTTTGTGTCCTGTTATGCTTTAATTTTTAGCATTAGTGCTAAACTGCTACGGTTTCTCCTCTAGCTCCTGTTATTGATAGCAAATTTCTTTTGCATACATTTCATTTTGAACAGGCACTTTATACAATATTTGTAGCTTAAAATAAAATGTAAAAAAAAAAAAGTTAAAGTATAATTACAGTGGTGATCATACATGTCTTAGTGTGTTCCATACTCACATATATAAGTCCAGAGTAGTATCTCTCCTTCAGGTTGTGCAGCACAGAGGCCTCGTTCAGACAGGTCAGCTCGGCCATGTCCTCAACCTTGCTGAACTTGGGTGGGTTCATCTTCTGGATGTCATCCTTGTTCACCCGGACCTTCTTACCAGAGTCTACCAGCTCGACCACACACTCGTCGCCACGTTCTTCCTTTACAGAGCCAGGCTCGAAGCCCAGGCGCTCTGAGGGAATCCATACCAGTTTCTTGGAGGCCCAGTCGGCCTGTGCCAGAGGGTTGTTGACCAGGTTGCGGTCCGCGTACAGGAACCTGTCTGCTTCTGATGACATGGTAGCTGTGGTGAACAAGAAAGAATGTCTCTGGTTAGGGCCAAAAAATTTAAATGTCTCTTGATAGATAGAAATTAAAACCATTTGTTGAATTTACTGAAACCTTGGAATGACAATATGGTTCATTTTCAGTACAATACTAATGTTTGTTTTCAACCTAAATCATTATTACATGCTTTCAATTATGTTTTAAAACAAGCAAACCCGTCCCCTAAAATATGACCGGACATTTGGTTTCCGTCTATCTCACACATGTAATCGCTGAAGAATGCAAAGGTCACCACTGATTTGATGTGATGTGCAATACAAAAGTCTGCTCGTGTCAACTCAGATCACTGTGAAATGCAGGAGGCCCCTTGGCCAATTGCTGTGAACACTTCAATTCGCAATTGCTGAACCGTCCCAGGTGACAAGAGAAAACAGAGAATAGAGCTCTCAGCTGAGTCCAAGCCTGACCAGGTCCATCAGGAACATCCAGTATGTGTTTACATGGTCACTGGTATGTGAGGGAGGAGCTCACAGTTGTCTGTTCAGAGGGAGGAGGGAAGGATGAACAGATAGTAACTCTGCATGACTTACAGCACTTAACAGGCCGTCCCAGGAACTAAATCCAACTGCTAAACCAGGAATCAAGTGTTCTTTTTGTACATTCCTGTCTTGAGATTTCTAAGCTTCAGAAGAGTTATGTAGATAAAATGATGAATACAGCTTGCTTCCCGATTGCTTACGCTGTATGAGTGTCATGTTATTCCTTATAATTGACTGAAATATTTCTATTTCTCTTGAACAAGTATTCAGATTAAATTTTGTCTTTCTTCGCTCTATGTTATAGGATGTTTGTAGAATTAAAGTCTGGATTCACCTCAGTGATGCAACGGTGTGTCACAGGTCACTGAATAATATTTTTAATGATATTCGGGTTGCGGTCAGATCATTTGTCGTTTGAGATAAACATTAAAATAACCTGTTAAATACACTTTATTAACTGAATTTACGTGAAGGTGATGTACGTCGGAAGTATCCTACGGTATGGAGGGAGCAAGAGGGAAAGTCAAGTTGGGAGAGTGGAAGCATATAAACACATTCACTCAGATTTTTAAAGATGATGAGTGGCTCCCAGTGTTTTCTTTTCTGTTGAAACTGGGTTCAAATGACTCTTTGGTTGTTACAGGTCGTCGACCCCTGGTTTAGATGCTGTGTGTTGATAACTTTTGAATGATGAAGGGGGACAAAAATATTTTCTCAACATTAACTTACAAGCAATGACGTTGGATTTTAACACTGAAATAAATGCAGGTATGTGAGTATGGTCATGTGATGTTCATAAAGACCATTGACTGCTTTTTAAAAATGCGGGCCGGGTCCGTCCTATACAAATACATTTCTTGCGGTCCGAGTTGTGGGCAGGCGAGTTAAAAAAGAGTGGCGGGTCGCTTATACATCAACCCTGATCTACATATATGCAGAGTTAAATAATTTGCCGGCAAGGAACAACCATGGAATTTATAAATTAGTACACTACTCCTGCTGAAACATTATTTAGATTAACTGTAGTTTTGAAAGGGTCTTAAGTTGTGTTCCCTCTTTATAATTAGAGTTGGGAAAAAAAAACAACAATGTGATGCAGGCATGTCGAAAAAGTACCTTAGGTTGTTTTCACACTAGAGCCGTTTGGTTCCCTTTAAACTGACCCAAGTTAGTCTTCATTTATATGTATATTTTTCTTTAATGAAAACACGAGCGATCAGGGAAAACTATTTTAATTTTATATTGCATTCACATTAAACAGATGCATCTACAAAGGCACGATACAGGGTTTCTGCCACATCTAAAATGATGTTGGCATAAACCATGCCAACCATATCTTCAGGATTATGATTTTTTTTTTCTTTTTCAGAGGTTACAGACAAATTCTATTGTATTAATGGAGCCATATAAATAAACTTTACATTTGCACACATGTACGGACCATAATAAGAGTGTGAAATGTACACGTGAAATTCGACTGTGTTCTACAATCAACTGAATTTTGAAAAACAAACTCTCGAGTCTCATCTTCCCGTCCGGCTCTACTGCAGCTCGCTCAGGAGTAGTGGGAAAGAGATGATTGAGTAAAGGGAGAGGGGGGAAAAAAGGTGAGAAATGTACCCAAGCAAGAATAAATATAAGAAATATTTAGCTCAAGCCTGTGAAAATGACCCCAATGTTAACACCAGTGTTAATACTGCAACGTTCGTGACAGTAAAGTGTACGTTCATGATAGAAACTTTCACCTTCACATGTTGCAGATGTTACAGTAGAAACAGTTGAATTTTTCTGAATATTAAAATTAAACAATCCATTCAGAAGGTGTCAGCGCTGACGCATCAGGGGTTATTAAACCGTTATATGACTTTCATGATAACATTGTCTTCACATTTTTTTAAATCCAAAGGGCAAGATAGGCAAGGCAAATTTATTTGTATAGCACATTTGGTGTACAGGACAATTAAGGTGCTTTTGATAGCATAATTACCACCAATGCATTAGTCTGACTGTTTCTACACACTTCAATAATCCCCCTCGTGGTGAACAACTTGGAAGATGAGTCCAAAACAAGCAGTCCATTTCTTTACATACCAAACGAATACGTCACTGGGGCCTTTTCAGAAATTTTATTACAAAGTACCTTGTGGAACTGGGAATGAGAATTCCATGTAGCCACAGTAGCAACAAACATGGACACGTCAAGCAAGGAAATGGTGCATGCTACTGGGTCAGAAGAAATGGAAGGAATCAAGTCAAGGAAAGCAATACTTAAGACATCAGTGTCATGGCATTTTCAGAATCTGTCATTTTTAACTGTATATGGATGGCAGTCACTCATTACAGCACACATATGGATTCGTAATAATTAGACTACCACTTAGGTTTTACAAATTTGAAGAAAAGTTAGTGCTGTAAGTCATACAGGGCTTCACATAAGAAACAACACTATAGAAAAATGTACATTTCTTGACAAATTATGTCAGGGAATGTAAAGAAAACTATAGGTGTGAAAGGGTGGCGTTACTTTTGGGATGTAAGGAGCCTTAGCTGAGCTTGTATATAGTCCAACTGTTTAAGTATTTCAGGTAGTAGGAAAACCTTGAAATAAGTTACATTTGAAAAAATAAAAGAACGTATCACAGCATTTAATGAAACTTTATTCACATAACCTTAAATTAAACGTTATTTTGTATCACTCACCACAGATTGTATTTCAAATTATTTTTTCTGCAACACAAATTATAACCCTGTTTTGAAGTTGGCCTGGACAATACGGAAAAAAAAACAATAATCAGATGATAAATATACATGACAATATAAATCAAGTTACTAATTTTCTACTACTCATAAGTTAGATGTGAAGACAGAAGGTTATTTTCCATATAAATGTAACTTGTTTTCTCTCAGAGGTTGGACATGACATATGTGCTGAAGATTATACATCCATTTCAGATAAATAAAATGAGGACATATATTTAAAACTAAGGTTGAAACCCTGAGCAGCAGGCAAAAGCTTTTTTAGTTTTAAAAGAACACATTCAGAACAGACCATCACAAAACAACGCACAATATATGTGGAGGTGCATTCCGTAACTGCCATAAAACAAAATGAAACTTAACATGAACTCTACTGAAACTGTATTGAGCATGTGTTACATAAATATTAAGGAAAAGTTATGCTGCGCTATACATCACTACTGTTTTATCAGCCAGCCTCATATGACAGGATTACATCTTATATCAAATATGTAATATTGCCACAGGTAATAATACATAATGTACCAGCATAAATGATGTAGTGTGCATATTAACTATCGTTGTTGCCACATGCCTCTTAATGTTCATAAATATGTTGGTGAAAGGGAGTGCTGTTCAACCACCATAGAAAGTGACTGGACTAGTATTACCAGTACTGAAGGCAGGGAAGACCGTGTTCACACCGTTAGTGGAGAGTGTGTAAACCTGAACCAATCATGGTGTGCACAGACATTGCACTCTGAACTTTACAGTCTGAATAATCATTCGAACACAGCAGGACCATGACACCCCCCCCCTTCAGATTGGGTCAGTCACCTTTGAAGGTTCCTCTACTCCTGAAGAATAGCCAGACATGTTTGCATTCCTCATATGCAAACACTATGAAAATCACCCCTGAGATCAGGTTTGGCTTATTCTTACACTTACCATGCTTGAATACGTTTCATGTCTGTGGGAGTCATTGCAATTTGCAGTGTGGTCTGGTGGGACCCTGTACCGTAGCCAAATTCTCACACCGAACACCATAAACCACAAACACTATGATATATCTTATTTAACACGATTCATACGAAAGTTAACTTATACAATCACTTCTTAGATTCATAAGAAGATCTAAAACTACAGCAAATATAGACATCTGTCAGAGGTTACTTATGAGGTACTACTCACTACTAAGGTGAGGAACAATGGTATTCATCACAGCTATCATAATGCATTATATAACAATTTGTCCTTAGTAGTGTCAGTTTTTATTTTGTTTTTACAAAAATTCTAGCAAGTACAATGATCCTGTAAAGACCAAGTATAGCATTCCTCAGCTGTACAAAGAAAAGGTCAGACACTTGAGAGTGTTTAGAAAGAGACAAGAGTCAGTGTTGCTGAATTTAACAGGGTTGTGTCTGTTCTGTCTGTTCCAGTACATTAACCCTGATCTGTGAGGAAGAAAGCAGAGGAGTCCCATTCTTCTCATGACCCCTTCCTCCTTTCCATCGTCCATCAACTCTGTCAGCCTGTACTGAAGCATATGTCCAGTACTGCTTGCAGACCCATCTCTGGTCTAATGGACTCCATCCAGTACGGAACGTGGGGCAAATTAGTCCCACTGTACCTCACAGCTTGCCATCTGTGCCTTCAGTCACCCTCTCTCCCCTCTCCAGAAACCCAACACCCCCTGCCCTTCTGTTTATCCAGTCTTTTCAGGGTCACATTCCTCCCATACTCACCCTTTATCAGGGAGAGATGGCGAGCAAAGGAATTCCACAAATTTCTGTCCTTTATCCACTATGCCTCCCCCCTTTACATCTTACGCAGACCTGTTCTGCTGCTTTCCTTCCCGTTGTTCCCTCCCTCTTATTCCTAGCACATCAGGCAGGTCATGTGTGCACCTTCAGGGGTTTCATTACTCGGGAGGACATCAGCACAATCTCGCTCGAGAAGCACACGCATATCTGCAGAGATCAAAATGACCTAAAGGCTTTCAGTGTGCGTTTCCATGGTACTTTGAAAATGTACTTAATCATCACTCGCTCCAAAACTTGTGGTTCAGTTGGCCCATTGGTGGGGTGAATATAAGCAACGATCACTGATGCTTTGTTTAACTCAAATGTATGAAAGCTGAATGCACCTAAAGCTCTGGGCAGGTTTTACCATTATACTCCAAGTGAAGGAAGACAACATCTGTTCTTACAACACTATCAGTGAAGGTATTTAGAACTATGGAGGGATCCACTAGGTTATAATCACTATAATAATAATAATAATAATAATAATAATAATAATAAGTGAACAGAGACTAACAATAGACTGAAAAACCATCTGTGGGCCAATAGCCTTTTTTTTTTATCAACTGTCACTTATTAACTGAAGCAAACATGGAGCAAAATGTTCCCAAATAAAGCAGAAGAATTGAAGGTTTTCAACAGTTGTTGTCAAAGTGTCAAAACACTGTAAGAAAAGTAAGCCAAGTAATGCCCCAGACACCAGGGGGAACCAGCGAATTCAATGTTTACCAAGTCAGAATATATATGAAGGATGATTTGAGATGATCAAGAGGTAAATAAAACAATTTCCAAGTTAAAAACTGCCTCAAGGAAGACTAGAGCTGGATCTTCAGCCAAACATTTTCATTCCTAGACAGAAAAACTACACAACATACATTATGGCATGTTCCTTTTGTCAAGTCAACTCGATTATCAAAGAAAATGTTTTCAAATTCCTGCAACAATACAAGTTGGCCATTATGAAGGTAGGTTTGTTTATTATTTAATCAAAAGTGAAGAATGTTTTTTAGTTGAATGAAAAACAAATGCAAAAAAAAAAGAGATTAAAAATTGCATTTGAACAGTTTTATTCAGGTTCTTTTGTAATATTTGGGCCATATTAATGGTATAATGTGTGTCTGTTATGCAACAGCAAACATTACTTCAATCGAAAAAAGAACAAAAAAAATGTGAGACGAAAAATTGCGCTTCATGTTTTTTTCATTGATCGACATAAAACCCATTTTTTCAAAGTTTTTTTTTAATGAAACATTTTGACACAAACATCTCACAGTGGGCATACGTTTCCTTACATGTTTGAGCGACCAGTGTCTATACCAACGACGTTTTACATAGAAATGTCTGTTTAACGCAAGAAAGTACAAATATGTGGTGAAAATCCATCTTCCATCTCCCTCCTATCAATACACACACACACACACACACACACACACACACACACACACACCCTTCAAATGACAGCTTTTCTATTCCACAGACATTAGAGACCTTCTCACATATACATGGAAGAAAATGTGCTTTTCTGAGATGTAAGTAACAAACATCGTAAGATCCATTCGTTTCCAGGAAGCATGTTTTACAGTTTAGTGCTTTGGTTTATGGCTCCGCTGGTCACCTGGACAGGACAGGGGTCTGTGGCTATCCTGTTTCTGGGTTTAACAATTTAACAAGCGAGCACTGAAATGAGCCCCTGACTCCTTATCAGCACTAATGAACAGCAATCGGGCACTGGTCATATCTGAAAGAATGGTAAAAACCCCTGCTTCAACATGTGCGATGGTTATCAGAGGACCAAGCTCCTTCCATCAGATTACAGAGGCCTACAGACCAGCTGCATGCAGCAGCAGTAGGAGACCCCCCGCTGGCCACTGCAGTTAAATGAGTCAGGAGCTCATTTCTGTGCCCACTCATTAAATTGTTATGTTGAAAAACAGGATAGCCACAGGGCCCCGTCCTGGAGTCCACACAACCTTCCTAGAAATAGATAGATCTTACACAGTTTGTTTTATTTACATCCCCCAAAACAATTTTTTTCCCCTATGTATATTTAAAAGGACATTATTGTCTGCGGAATAGAAATGCTGTCATTTGAAGAGTTTGTGTGAATCGATAGGATGAGATGGAAGAGGGACTATGTGTACTGTACTTGGCCAAATGGGTTACTTCCTGCTTCTGAATGGACATTCCTATGTTAAACGTCATTGGTGTACACACTTGTCACTCAAACATGTGACCAACGGGAAAGCATCCACCCACTGTGGGATCTTTGTGTGAAAATGTTTGTTTTTTTATTTTAACACATTTAACACTTAAAACCAACTGAAAATATTGTTTGACTATTTTAAAATGTTTTTCTGATTCAAGCGATGTGTTGGGAATTGAATGAAGACAAAAAAAAAAAATTCTCAAAAAAGATGACTTGGGTGAAAAACGAATTTTCAACCACTAAACAAGTCTCTTCAACAACAACACCTTTTCCATCAAAGCAAAACAAGTTCAAATGCTATTTTTTTCCTGTATTCAAGCGCTTTCTTTGATTGGAAAGGTTTTCTAATTGAAGTGATTGTTTTTTTTATTATTATTATTGAGTATTTTTTTTGGTTAAGGCAACTTTCCTTTTGATTAAATAACAAGTTCACCTTCATATAAAACAGAAAAAGGCAAGTATGTTGATGTCTGCCAGTCCAACTCATATGCTTGACACAGTTAAATCAGTGACACACTTAACTCCTCACTACCTCTCTCTCGAGAGTGGCACGAGGGCTAAAATTACTTCAACAACTATTCTAGTTTGACAAGTGCTGCTCTACATTGAAAAGAGAAAGAACTCCCATTTTAGTCGCTCCCCTGTGGAAGAAGGCCAATATGTTAAAAGGTGGATGTTGATTTGACATTGAAGTATAACGGCGTGCTTTGCCACACCAAACCTGCCTACCCCCTCCACACCTCGGGTTTATGGCTCAGGTTCCCGCTTCCTCCCTCCCAAGTCCTCTATAATCCTGGAAGATGAGAGTCTCCATTACCGTCACTTTGAAACCCCACTCAGCTGTGAAAACATTGACCATCTACTCTGTTGAGACTCATTTACAGTGAGATTAGGTGATCTGGTTACCTTTATCATGGATTAGAGATTAATTATCCACTTAGCAGGTGGTGCCTACTGGGTGGTGATGACTTGATAGTCATCCAAAATCCAGCCGTTGAAAAACATATGTAACTTGACAGACATACAATTAAAGGATTATTGTAAAAGTCAGTTAGCAGTTAGGAGTTTACTGTATCCTGTTAAACAAGTAGCCTACATTAGAGAAGAGGAATCATTAAAATAAGAAAGGAGGAAGGAGGAAGGGAACCCAGTTTTAGAAACCAGCCTCATCGCACAGACCAGATTGTGGTTACAAACAGAGGAAGTAAAGCTGTAGCCAGGAATCTGAAAGGGGTGGAGGAGGAGGAATAAGACCAGAAGGAAAATGGAGGAGCTACACAGCGACCTTTTTCAATCCTGGCTGTTTAGAAAGCAGGTCAATCTTAGTCTGTAATAAAAATCGAGGTTGTCCAACCATCCATTCATCCGACTCCCTCTCATTCCATTCCACCTCAGTGACTTTCCCCGAGTTACTGTAAAACCCAGGAATCGTGACGACTTCTTCAAAAGCATGACCATGTACAGTCAAATGTCTGCGCCTCATTTATGACTTTCGCTAACCACAAACCAGCTGTGCTGATGTCTTCATTGGCAGGAACAGCACTAGAACCATTAGGTAAATGACATTTGTACTCCCTCTAATTGCATCTCATAATATTTCAACTAGTTCACGGGTCGCCAAACCGGCAAACCCTCAGCTGTCCTCAAGCTGTGGATATTGTTTTGCACTGCTATTACACTAGGTTTAGCTATTAATCTTTCCAAATGGTGTATTTTTTTTGTTCCAACACCCTCCGTTACTGTGGCACACCGTCCAATAATCTACCGAGACTGTGCCCATCAGGAACCCAAAAAGTTACTGAGTCAGTTAAAATGTATTCAGCATTTCATTAGGTTATACCACAGTAACACACCATGGCAAAATCCTTGCTGCCACACCACATCATTTACTCATTTATCATTTGCTGTAGAAAACAGTTTTGGATATTCAAAACTACACAGTTAATGTGTAAAAAATGATATGGTGAAAAAAAGTCAGCATGCTTCAGAAAATGTACTTAAATAGTGTGTATGTACCAAAATAGAAAAAGTAAAAAAAATACAGGGGTAAAAATTGTATGTGACAGTGCACCTTTCTAATGTAATTGGAAGATTGGTACATGGAGGGACTTTTGTTCTACACCGAGTGGCTGCTACAATGAGTGAGTGTTTAAAAATATATATATATCATTGTGTTAATCTGTGGATTAGACCATAATAGGTGGGCCACCAAAAGCTGAGTTTCTAATGAGAAACCAAGAAGAATTAAGTGTATAGACAAAACATATGTGCTAGGCTGCATCAATGAGTGTATAATGACTCAATAATACTATTTTGGCAATGAAGTGATATTTTAATTATTAAATACCGTTGCACTGTAGTCGTTTTCTTTACTTAAAAATGCAGATCATAACCCTCACAACACACCAAAAGATGAATTCCACAAGAAACACCGAAGACATTACTCACATCATCCACCTCATCCCCTCCTCTACCTCCCATTTTCTGAAAGTTAGAAGGGTGGTGCGAGAAGAAGAAATGGGGAGGAAAGAGGAAATGACCAACTGAGAAAACTATTTTGCCATTTGTGGAACTTGTTGTGCTGAACCCTTTCCAGGGAGAAGGTAGTGCGCCTTCTTGAGCACACGCTGAGCGGCTCTGTGGACTGAGAAGTAAATTAGGTCCTGGGTGGAAAACCTGGGTGGAAAATAACCGCACTGCATGACAGATCCACATCACTTTCCACATTACTTTTCACATTCCTGCCCAGGCCGAGATCCAGTTGCACTTTTAAGTGTTGAGCCAGGCAATGCCATCTACTATTACCAATGACTGGGTTCTACAGGACCTATGAAAATTCGAGCATTATTTAGTGGTATATAATAGTGAGGTTGCACATTTCATCCAAATGAATACCCTCTCACCTACCCCCTTTCCATAGAGTGGTCACTTCAAAAAAAAAGAAAAGTGAATGCCTTGATTGCAGCCAGCATTTGGTTTGTCCAATTCTGGGTTTTTAGTCAATATAATAACGATACCAAGTTTACGTAAACATATGCCACTTTTACACTTGTTTACCAAAGAGAAAAAAAAAAAAAAAAGAGATGGTGATCCAACCTTTTTGCAATTCATTTATACCAGACATGTCCAAACCATTCCCAAAGGGCCGGTGTGGCTGCAGGTCTTTGTTCCAACCAAGCAGCAGCACACCAGACTGGACTCAATTAATCAACTGATCTCAGTCTTCGGAGAGTTGATTGGTCAAACTGTTTACTCTTGGTTGGTTGGAACAAAAACCTGCAGCCACACCGGCCCTTTGTGGAATAGTTTGGACATGCCTGATTTATACATTTAATGCCATGTACAAGTTGCACATTGGAAATACCAAGCACATCCATGTTGACTCAAAACCACAATGGAGGACAAACCGAGCCACAAATGTTAGTATGACTAGGGTCTCCCACCTCGTGACAACAGCTCATGGATCTAAGCATCTCTCCAGTTCGATAGCAATGCACCTTTACTGTACATGACCCACACTTAATTTCAAGTTCCACCAGTGCACACACAAGTCATTAAAAACATTACATATAGTTGGGGGAGGAGAGGTGTTCCTTTTATATAGCAGTCTGGAATCATAATTTTATCATTTCCAGGTGTTCAAAACAGAGGTGGAACCAAATGATCCCAAAATTTTATTTACACACACATCGTTCTGGAATGAAGGAAGGTGAAATATTCCCAGAACAGATGTGCTGTATAAAAGGATCTATAGTAAACTCCATTGAGAAGATCCACTCCCTCTGTACACCCTGAACCGTCAAGATAAGTCAAATATTTCCTGTAACCTGGTTGTTTTGGACGCTGTACATTGCTGGTCTGAGAAACAGATCATGAAGGTTAAAGAACACATCAACCTAACTAACCTTCTGATTACACCAATAAAGAAATAATTGACTGGTTATTTGACAAACTACAGCAGATATTACACAGTACCAGTTAGCCCTTTCACTAAATTCTTTCTGACAGTATCAACCAGTAGATAAATAGATTGTTACGTAAGCCTTTCAGCAGAACCTGAAAGAATGCAGACGGGAGTTAAGATACACTTTTGTTTGCCAGCAATATTTCTTTAGAATGGAGTGGAATGTGTGCTGGCAATTCTCGGCCATCATTTATAACAAAAGCTGAAACTACATGTTCTTGTAATATCACCAGATGGCACCTGCTCCTACATCATGGTCCTGGATTAGTTTATGGCCCTACAACCTTATCTTTACTGAGGACACTCCTTTGAATGCAAAAGGAAACCAGACAATGCATACTAGATC
This sequence comes from Siphamia tubifer, assembly GCA_020466265.1. Classification (NCBI taxonomy): domain Eukaryota; kingdom Metazoa; phylum Chordata; class Actinopteri; order Kurtiformes; family Apogonidae; genus Siphamia; species Siphamia tubifer. The sequence continues at coordinate 11,435,955 of CM035790.1, forward strand.
ATTTTCCTGACCCAATCAATCTGCGAGTTGGGCCAAAAGATGAGGTATATTTGGGCTGATTTGAGATTAAAATGTCCCATGGAAGTCAGAGGATAGACTTGAGTTTCAAAGCTCAATGAAAGAAAATGGGTTTAAAGTGTCTGTGGTGAAAGTTGTTGAGCAATTTCTGAAGTATTACCTATTCCTGCTATATGGTCAGATACCAGGTGCACAGTTCACACACACACACACACACACACACACACACACACACTCCAGCCTATTTTACACATGACCACAAAAATAATTCTAAGCCCCGGTGTATGTAAGGCTGTATGTGTTGAAGACATCCATAATAAACTTTACAGAACATTTATTAGAAGCAGTTGAAGGGGCGTGTGGCCAGGTGCTTGTTTCAGATTAATCTAATTTAACTAAAAGTTAGATGATTAAACTGGCATTCTAGAGCAAACAATACTAAGGGCACTCATCTCTGATCTAACATTACCTCATTTACAGCACAAAACAGAAAGTAGTTTTATCTACCATTCCAAAACCACCTATCACAAGAGTTGGGTGGTGGTGGAGATACGGGGGGGTCAAAGTCTGTCCTTCACAATTACAGATTTGTACTAGCCTTTGTGTATAGTGCAAAGCAGAGAGAGTACAGGCATTTCCTGGCATTGTCCAGTTCTATTGAAACCTTACAGGTGTGAGCTGTGAGGATGGAGGAAAGGATGGGGTGGTGACAAAAAAACATACAAGCAGAGCTTTCCTCTGCTTGTATAGAAGAGGCAGAGGAAAATAAAGACTGACAAGGTAAAGACGTTACCAAGAAAGGTCTCTTGAGGAGACAGAGGAAATGTAGGAGCAGTAAAAGGAAGCAGGAAACTCACAACTGCCACTACTGCTAATGTACATAATGAATTCTTTTGGGTCAATTAGTCTTACTGCTACAATTTAATCATGTCATTTGTCAAGCACACAAAACAGGTTTGGACAGAACAAAAACAGATAAGTGTTGCACAGCACAATAACACCCCCCCCCCCGGCACACATTTTACCTGATTTGCCCTATTATTCCAAAAACATGTTTTTGTGACTGTGACCTTTGACCTACATTCACCAAAAATGTAATGGGGTGTATTCTGGACCACCTTGCAACCATTGCTGAAGTTTTTATACAAACCGGTCATGCAGTTTTTGTATAAAGCTGCTTACAGACAAACAGACCAAACAACAAACACACAAACCATGCCAAAAACAATGTCCCACTCCTCTTCTGGAGGGCAGACAAATAAACCAACTCAAAAACAATCCAATACCCCCTCTCTCCTTCGGGGGTGGGGTACAAAAGTAGCTATTTGGAAATCTTGGATTAAAGACTGCATACTGAGAAATGGCATGATCAGCTCGGCCATGGTTAATGGAGAATCTTAACAATCTCCCTCTGACTGGAATGTTTTGCACACATGAATGAATCTCAGCTGACTAGGCCTCGTAGGAAACTAGGATAGGATGTGCTTGATACTTGACTGCCTAAATGAGCTGAATATAGAAATGCATGGTTGATGAACTCAAAGGTAGCATATGGTTGAATCTTTATCATAACCGTAAGGCAACAACCAAGCATAGTTGTGAAAAAAGCTTTGAATTTTGTGGATGTTTACAAATACTTCTTCCCTTAAACTTATCTATCGAACTGCATTCAGGTACCGTTACTTTCTTATTGTTCGTCCTGACCTCTTCCAACCTGTAACATATGAATGTTATTTATTCAAGGTTACCTTGAAAGACACCCATTGAGAAGTACAATCAATGCCTTGATTTAAACAACTGAGGTCTCACCAATAAGAGTTTACTAAAGCAAATAACACACCAATTAGGCAGGTAATTAAAAAAATACCCTAGAGTCTTCAGTTCTGGACTGAACAAAAGATTGGAGCTATATGGGTGAGCTAATGTCAGCTTAAGCCTAAATTAAGCTCAAGTTAAGCCTATGCTTCCTTCTCATCTGTGATGGTTGAGCTGCATTTCAATTATGCTGGAAAAAGTCAGGATGTTGGTGGATGTATTTGAACCTTGAAAAAAAAGAATGCAAAAAAAAAATGCAGTGCAATTCAATGAGTTGAAGACAAACCCTCAAGGACATGACAACTAACTTTCATAACCACCAAAAAAACAATTTGTATAAGGTGAACTGAAACCTCACATCTTACCAGTGGATTTGTGACCCACAGACCTGAGAGGGCGAGACGGGGGGAAAAAAACTGCGGCCTACCAAACTGTGTCACACTGTCGTTTCCATCTTAGAGTCTCTTTTGCAGCTATAGCAAGAGGCTCTCAGGTAATTTGTTTCAGCCAAGGTAGCCTTCCTCCAATGAAATCTAAACATCCACAGGCATATTCACTCACATTGCATCATTTTGAGAAGATTGAACAGCTTAGTACACTAGTTCCCAGACCACATTTCAAGATATCTGTGTTTAATTTAGCCTAGCCTTAAAGTACATAACTCTCTTAGAAGGCCTCCAGGATGGATATTGCTGACACACGAATAATGGAATGTAATGATCTCTGCAGGGGGGTCCATAAGAACACTGAAACTAGTAGTAAGTGAGAAGAATTGGCCTCCAGAGATGTTGCGCAATGGATTATCAGAGTTTAATGCATGACTCAGATGCAATAAGAGGATATGACATACCACAAATTTCCCAATGTGAACCTTTATGGCTGGTCTTGTATCAATGGATCTTGCTCAAGTGGCATCATATAGCTAGGTCTAGTATTGCTCCAACACTGACATGCATCGTCACAGCTACAAGTCAATACACACATGCGTTTGTACAGCTACTGTAACAGCAGTTCCCCATGGCATCCATGAGAAGTAAAACGCTTTATTTAGAGACTTCAAAATGGAGCTCAACAGCTTTTGGGCAAAAGACAACAGGACCCAGATATGCATTCCTGATTACTACAACTGTGTGTGTATAAAAAAAACAAAAAACTAGTGATCTCACTCACTTTCAGACGTCTCACACATTCAACATTCAGTACATTTACATATTTGACCCAAATATAAGACAAGCCCCCCCCCCATTGAAGATAATGTGAAGTCAACTCACTAAAAGACAACCACCATGCATGCACCACCACAACAGCAGAGGGTGCCAGCTTTTTGTAATGCCAGTGACATGACTGTGGCTGGGTTTATCTCTCAATCACAGCAGAAAAACAGTGACAGGAGATTTAAACAAAGGAATGTCACAGTGATTGTCCAGAGCAAAGTGAATCCAATGTGGGGCAAATTGAGGCCAACTTTAAGATGATTGTGGTAAATGCAGCAGAGAGAAACAACTATCAGGCAACCAAGAAATACAGACTTACAGAGCGTAATGTCCAAAGATGATGCCTTCAAAAAGACGGTCTGAAAAATGCTAACAGCAAAATAAAAGCTTATTGTGAAGTTTAAAGCTGTCGCCATTTAAAAAGGTGCTGTATATCAAATATATTGGACATATATATTGGACAGAGGACCTCTGTGAGTAAAAGTCTCATGCAGACCACAACTCTTGAGCAAAGTTCTAACCAAAAATTAAAGCAGTGTGTAATTTTTTTCTGCCAATTTCAGTAAAAATATCTTCTTTAAAACAAAGTGAATTTTGGATTAACCAAGTCAGATAATGTGGTTCTAATCAAGCTTTTCCATGCGTGTAAATGCCACCCAAACTTAGCTCAATTAAGATTGACCTGGACACACCCCCTTCTGGAAGTGACCAGAGACATGGCATGACAACATGCACATTCCCGTGTAATAGATAAGAGTGTACGAAATATACTGAGTTGCTGCATCATTGTCATTCATATTCTTGCTCCATTGTCCTACTATATCAGCTTAGTTGTTTACTGACCGTTCTATGGTGCCAATGAAAGAATGTCAGTGCAAAAGTGTATGCAGCACCACCTAGTGTCTGGGAGTCAATAATTAAATCCTGTTGCTGCGCATGTCAACTGAAATTTCTCAGAAACTCCAGTTAAGTCCTTAACTCAATTATAGCCAATAACTTAACTTAGATGTGCATGTAAACACACTGAATAAAAAGCAGGTTTGAGCAGATGAGGGCCAGAGCTATAAACACTCCACAGACCAGTCTGACTTAAGCATTTGATCTTGCAAAAATCTGTGCGAAGACCAAGCCATGCAACTTGCCATAGTCCAGACAAAGAAAGGTGTTCCAGCATACCAGAGACTGTTTGCTTCACAGAGTGCAAACACAATGATGTGTCATTGAACAGAACAAACAAATTGCACTGACAAAGCTCAACCCTTGCACCCTTATAGTCAGTTCCAATAGTAAATGCATACATATTTGCTGTCAATCACTTCATTAGAGCTGCTGGAGTAAGGGAATGTGTTGTAGGGATGGGTGAAAGATCCAATTCTCAAATGCGTCATGATCTGGACGACTGAATCAATTGAAAAACATCCAGACTCTGATTATTCAAATATATTAATTAGAGACAGATAGTACAGATGGTTCTACATGTTGCGAAACTAAGAATAACAGTATACCCAATTGCTGGGACTCTTTCGAGTTGCACACAGAGCAAAGAGACACACGCACAATAACAATTGGAAATGCAGCTAAATGTGAAATCTCCAATCAGTTGTGTTCAATTTAAAAGCAGACGTGTGGAAAAACTTCAGTTTCTACAACATTGGCAGAACAAGCAAACTGGACAGGAGTCACATTATATGTAAGCTGTGTCAACAAACATGAGAAGCCATTTAGCTCAATGTCACCAGGTGGAGGAGCTGGGCAGACATGGCAACAAATGGATCTACTGATCAGAAAATGATCCAGGAAATTAAAGCTGCCAGCCACATCAGAAAAATGAAAGCGAATTACAAAGGCCATCACAGCATTTATTGCCAATGATTCAATTTCAATATTGGACACAATTTCAACCATTTCTTACTTTAAATACAGTTTTTTTAAAATGGAAAATGTGCCTAAAAATACAAAAATGTATGTTTGAAAATGTGAACTATATATCTATATATATATATATATATATATATATATATATATATATATATATATATAACAAATCTGTATCAATAACCTTTTAACAATGAATCACAGGACCTGAATCATAAAGTTCCCAAAGATTACCACCCCTAAAGTGTAGTATGCTGTACTCCAAATACTACCAATATCTGTACCTTCAACAGTAACCCCTACCCCCAAAACACTCTCCAACTCAGAAAAGTATGTCACAAAAGTACTTGAGGCCAATTTTCCCCATAAAGCTTTTTTTGGACGGTCCAACAGTTTTGTTTTTTCCCCTCTAAAAGTGTGTACTTGACATGAAAAAATATTCTTAGGTTTGGTACAAATAAATTACTACTCCAGGGCTTCTACCAAATTAATTGCCAACACCCACTTCCATATCTGCCTTTTCCAAACGCAGGGTTAGGACCCAAAATGGGTTAGAAAACCATGGGTTTTTATTAACACTAGTGATAGGAGTTAATTTCACAATTGGAAATAGTTTATAAACAAGATCAACAAAGGTAACAGGTAAAGTGAACTGACAGCAAGAAAGTCGGTCATGTTTGCTTTTATTAGCAGTTGAACAAATTGTTTCATGTGTACTTCTTTGCTCATGGCGTTTCTACCTTTAGAGAAGATAAAATATTTTTCATTAGTCTAACCGTGATTTAAACCCTGACACTGGCACACTCGACCATGTGGTAAATCATGCAAGATTTTTTTTTTTTTACATGTTTTGGTCCAGAGGAGTTGAATAAAAATGGTGAAGCACTGATCTGCTTTGTAAACATGCCAAGAACAGAGTCCATAATGAAGATCTCAACTGCTGCGTGTCACAGTTAAGTGAAATAAATGGAGAAACTACAGCTCAGATTGGTTGATGATATAGTTCAGTGAGGATTGGATTCAGAAGAACGGCGCGTTTTTCCTCTTCGGTCCACCGGTGAACGAGTGACGTCATCTCGCCAGACAGACATATTACTGACCACACACAGCGTCTGCTCCGACCACTACACGCCGAAAAGTTCAACCACAAACTAAAAATACACGTCCCGGTGTCCACAATAGAAACGGTTAACATGTCACCTAACTTCACTTTTCATCCCAGTTGCGTTCAGGCTCCTTGTTGGCCCCAGTTTTTTAGACCGACTCATTCAACCGAATCACTTCCTGGATTCTACCGTTAGGGTTTTTAGTTAGCTTCACACCAGCTGCCGCACAATTTTACTACTCTTAAAAATACACGATGGACTCAAACGTGTATATTAAAAGTTGAAACAATAGAAGTTCCTGGCTGCCGAAAAAAGTTGGGAACAACCCCAGTATAAATCTGTTCAGCAGCTCACACTCCACTTTGCTCCACCCAGCGTGATTTGCTGTTTAAGTTGTAGCAGTGAATTAGCACCGGAGCTTCCTGGTTCACTGCACTTGCTGGAATGACGGGGCATTGAAAGCAGCGTGATAGCTTACACACACAGACACAGAGAGCATGGTAGCCATAAATGTTCAAGTTGATGGTTTTTACCTGCTTTTTCGGGTGCAGGACGCCTTCGAGAGGATGGCTAACGGTTCAGTCAGCGTCTCCGTGGGTCAAATGTCTTCTTCTCTTCAACAGCAGCTCCGCAAAGTTCAGACTAAACTACAGCGTTCGTTTCCTCCCTCTCTTTCTGCACTTCAGTGACTCTTTCTATCTTTTTTTTTTCCTCTACCCTCTTCCTTCTGCCCTCCCTCTTCCACTGACTGCTGACTGGTTCGCGTAATTTCAGTCAACGAGCAGCCAGCCGGAGCCGGGGTGCGGTCCAGGCAGAGGCGGGTCTCTTTTCGCATCTGCCCGCCTCCTGACCAATAGGAAAGCTGCGTTCATAAGCTTTACACTTTAGGCCAATCATATTCGCCCTAAATCGGAGGGGCGACAACCACTGGGCGGGGCCATAAAACTGAACTTGAAAGAGTTGTGAGCAGAGGGAGGGGTGCAGCTGAGGCCGTATTTAATGTGAGAGGTATGTGCATACTAAGGAGTTTTATGACCATATAAGTAGCCAACCAGTCACTTTCAGGATGGACTGCATCATCCAGGGTCTTCGTGTGTCAACAAGTCTTGTCTGACCGCTATCTGTCTGGGAAGCATGTAACAGTCTGTAACCATCACCACTATTTTTCTGTTGTAAAACTTAAGTTATCAGACAAATCCCACACACAGGCCCATCTGAAATATTCTCAAATGTGATGTGTATGTTTGGCCCATGACCTTAAACAGATTTATGTTTATTGGCTGATTTATATCACAGAAATACCTACATCTACTCCATGTATTTTTGAACACATTTTTATTAATGTTTCTTTGTTTAAAATGACCCACAATGACATTTCATAGAAGATAAGACAAAGAGGATTGAAAAAAAAGTATGGTTTTGTGATTTATTCTCACAGGTTCCCATCATTAAAACAGGTTAAACTTAGATTCACGACCAGACATGCTAACACAGCCTGGGAACCGCTGCAGGTAAAACTATAATTGATGTGTGGCCAAAAAAAGAAAAACCTCTACAGAACTCTAAACACTCCTTGAATTTGTTTGCTTTGGCACTTTGTAACTGTCTGATTTGTTAGCCTGATGAGAACTGAGATAAACAAACGGTACTTTTATGTACAGACAGCTAACAAATTAAAGGAAAAATCTATTTAAAGGTGCTTGTTCCCCTTTCTATAAGGAATTTAGAGTGACTATTTTATGGATGTGAATTATATCCTGTGTCCTTCACTGCGCTGCACTACCGTGCCATCATAAAACAGCAATGTCTTCTAGAAGTCCTTCCTTTAGTAGGGTTCAGAGACCGATTGTATATGTTTTATCAGGGACATCAAAGTGAAGAGGACTTGAAAAAGGTAAAATAATAAGTCAGCTGTCTTCTGTTTTTCTTGTTTTTGGATTCTAAACAACTGGTATAATAACTACATTAAAACTAACTGAGAAAATAGAGTGAAAAAAGAAAAAAAGAGTGAAATATGCCCCAGCAAGGATTAAAATATGGTAAGATTTCAACATATGCCCTTGTCAAGGATTATTATTATTACAGATACATGTGTACAGTGGTTTATAACTATAATAAAATCAGGAGACATCCCTGCTTTTAATAGCATATGGATGTGTATTTACTTTTTTTTTTTTTTTAAACAACACTTTTGTATTATAAGATATCACCTATATGTAGGTCCAATCAGATGCAAAGCAACAGATATCAAGAAAACAAATTTAAATCAGGGATAAAGAAATAGTAGTATGAGTATAAAATAAAAAATGAGAACCAGAAAAAGTGTGAGATGATTGATGTTGAGATGAAAGTTGTGCAGTGCCACTGCCAAAGTCTACATAGGCGCATGGAATGGTCCAGTGAACCTGTTTACCTCAAATACTCCCCTGGGATTCAGATTGGGTGATGTGAGCCCATTTTTAAATTTTATTTTATTTTTCCTTTTTTTCTTTTCCTGAGTGGAACCAAAGGCTCCAAGCCAGCGCACATGCTAAAACCAGCAGGGAGGTATTAGCAATGGAAAACAAATATTTCTCACTTTCTCTGTGTGAAATATTGATTTACAGAGTTAGAAGTACTCAGGTCAACTTATAATATTGATGATGTTAAAGGAGTATGCAACCAAGGATGGTGACCAGGGATAAACAACTTTGACACTGCAATACAATCAAATTAAACAATTATACAATGAGCCCACTATACAAGGAACCTCCTATACTGTTTTACAAGAAGTCACATTATATTTTAAACCAGTGTCAGGTGTGGCAAGCATCTGCAGACAAACATAGGAAAACCAAATTTTTTGTACAATGTGTGATTTATGCTCACTATGTGTCATTATGAAAGGAATGTGTCTGTGTGTTTTCCTATATGTTTAACAGCTGGACATCACACGTCACCTATGTAGAGCACAACACTGAACATTCAACACACTTGGAAAAATCAATAAATCTCACAGCGCCCCCCCACCACCACCACACCACCACCACCACCCCCCTCAGGCATTGATGGGAAATATCTGAAATTTCAGCTGAGAGGTTAAAAGTCATACTGTCCCTTTTAACTTGAGCAGGACCAGATGCGGAGAGAGCAATAGTGGGAAAATATGGTGGTGTAAAAAAAAAAAAATTAAAAAATAAAAGACAAAGAATGTCAGTGGCTTTACTCATTACACTCTTACACAACAGGGACATGAGATGGGAAACAAACAAAACAGAGAACTGACAAAAATGCTGGATTAAAATTCAACACAGGCATGAATTACCAAATATGGACACTTCTGACCTCACTGGCTCCCGCCCCTTTCTCCTGCTCTCTTTTTCACTGACCTAGTCTCTCTCTCTCTCTCTCTCTCTCCCTGTCTTTTCCCCTTCAGTTGGTTGTAATAGCAGCAGGGTGTGTCTGTAATTCAGGGTGTGTAAAGCCATTATATCATCCAGTCAAAAAGAAAAGGACCCATTCAGTGGCACAGTGTTAAAAGGGTGCCATGTTAACTCTCATGGTGAAATTATTACTTGTGTGAAGTCATGTATGTGGGCATTCATACATGCTTGTCTGCGCACTCATCATGCACACATACATATACAATGGAAAAAGGTTTTTGGATACACCATGCATTTAATATATTACATTAAGAATCCTTCTTTAGTCATTTAACTCAACCAAGTATTGTTCCATTCTCCAAACCCAGATGCTTCCTTCTTCATGTGCACTGTTCTATTAAGCTCCAAACTGGATGGGGTCTCAGTGGCAGTTAGGATTATTCTAAAACACTGGAAAACCCCTAAAGCCACACAATTTAACCCTTTAAACTTCCAAGGGTCCACATATAAGCCGGAAATAGTCGCAAAAAATCTTATTCAAACTACCCAAACCTGTCCCAAATGTCACATGACCTAATGTAGTTTGACAACAGAGATTCTCACACATGCCAAGATATAAGCCACATTTGTTCAAAATACAAATGGCAAACAGCTGATCTGAACCTTTATGTCTCATAATTATCCACAGAGGAACCATATTCCAACAAACGCAGTCATAGTCCAACAAAAACATCCAAAATAAACCAAACAAATGGTCCTTATGTAGTCCAAAATGCATCAAAACATCAATAAATATCCACAAATGGCTATTGCATAATTTAACAGGACCTGCCTCCAATATCTTAGTTTTCATCTTAATTATTTTCATTTATAATATAAGCAAACACCAACTGCATGTTATTAAAATGGTTGAAAGACAGCATGCAATTTACTTTATTAAGAAATTTAGGCAAAATTGAGTGGAAGTTTAAAGGGCTAAAGAATGGGTTAATATACTGATAAATACTGCTTCATATGAATGTATGGTTCATAAGTTTAACAATAAGGACGAGACCAGAGCTCCAGTGTGGGATCCATTCTGGTCTTTTTTATCTATGACTGCCAGTCAATGGGATGATAGCTGAACTATTTCACTTGTATATTTTCTTTTCCATTCTTTATTTTTCTATTTTTTTATTGATGTATTTTTTTATTTTTTTATTTTTTCCATTTATGTGCTTTCATGTCTTATATTTATAATATTTTGGATATGTTTTTATGTGTATGTTTGAGAACCCAGTCTGGCACCATTGTATGATAATCATGCACCAAGTGAATGCTTCAATAAAAACTTGATTTAAAAAAAAAAATAAATAAATAAAAGAATCCTTCTTTAGTCATTGAACTCTACCCAGTATTGTTCCATTCTCCAAACCTACGTTTCCTTCTGCATGTGCACTGTTCTATCAAGGTCAGAACTGGATGTTTTAGTAAATAATAAAACATATTCAGGACCAGACATGTTGAAACTGTCAAGAATTTAGCTTTATTTTTTTTTCTTATTAACAATGAACAACAATACATTTGTTTGTGTCAGTCTGACGCAGCCACGCCTTTTGAAACACAAAAAATATTTTTCCTCATAATATTTCAGAATGTGTCAAATTTTAAGGGTGTGTAAAAACCTTTTCCCACACCTGTATATACAGATTTGTGTCAGATGTTCATATCTAATGTTCATATCTGATCTACTGTCAATTACCTAACTGGAATCTCTTACCTAACCTTACCTTACCACACAGACAGATAATTCAACATGCACTGTTTGAATATAAACCCTGAGTAAACACATTTTTTCTTCCACATCAATCAGAGTAATGTGCTAACCCATGTCATGACTAATTAAACAACATGCTTGTGTTTCTACCAGACATCTAAAATATCCTAAGATATTTTTTAAGGTTTTAAGATCCATAATAAACAAAGGTAAAGAGGGGTTATAATATAGAGTGGCTGTTTATTCTGACTTCATGTGCTTTCCTCTGTCCTTTCCTTAGTAATCAGTACACAGGAAGAGGTGATAAGACACATGTTGACTCACAAAACTCAGGAATGTGGAGTAAAGGGAAAATACACAAAGCCTTCCCTCTTTTGTGAAAATGTCTCTTTCACACTCAATTGATAACATCTCTAATCCAAATTTATCAATATGATATTGTCAAGTCATTTGGACCTTGAATTGAGACAAGATGGAGCAAGATAAACATTAACAGTGGCACCTTTGTCTACAGGATTCTTGTATTTGTCTGGAACAGAATGGAAAACTAACAAGGTGGAGGGCAGCATGTGTTTAAAATATAAATACAGCTATGTATTTACTATAAACAGAGACAACTCTCAGGCTGTGCCAGATCTGCCTGTTGTTACAGCTCTCCCACACATACAGCAACTTCAGCACACAAACCACCAGCGTGCAAGATCAGAGCAGCCATGCACCTCACACAGAAACACACTCAGCAAAGGCATTTTTGGCCCAGTGATGGTTTGATCTCTTTCCAAATAAACACACGGTAAAGAGTTTAATAATCTGAGAGAAAAGCTGCTACATTTGGATGGAGTCACTGGAAGAATTCTGCAACTCCTGGCTCTCAGTGCGTTTGTTCAGCAGCTGCCTGGCTTCCCCTGCCCTTTTTTTTTTGCCTTATATGGTCACAAGAGTGGTTGAGTAAAAGAGAGAGACAGAGGGAGCAGGATGGAGGTGTGGTCTATTGTTTTTGGCGGAAGAGGTGTAGGGTTACTCGCTGCTCTTGAACCTTTGGAGCCTGTCGTCATCTTTTTAGTCACCTCTTTCCTCTGTCTAGAGTCAGACAAAGAGGGTGAATAGACAACATAGGGAGTCATGTGCAGAAAAGGAGGAGGGGGGGGGGGGGGGATTCCTAAAGCCTGGAGATTATTGAGAGGCAAAGAAAGAAGCAGAATGTGGCTTTAAAAGGCCCATCATTACCAAAGATGCCAGACATCACAAAAGTATGCAGGAATGTCTTTTATCCAGGAGCACAGTTATTGCATGCGTACATCTGGACATCTTACTGATCCACACTTCTTCTTCTTCTTCTTTTTTTTTTTTTTAAATATTCAATCACACCTGCTTATGTAATACCAGTGGAATTCCTCCTATTCAAAAACCGTAGGATGGCAGTTGCTACTGAGTAACCCTACGTAAGAGTTCTGCTTGAATGCATCCCATGGCTTCATTTCCAGTGATCTAATCTGAGACTGCATCACTAAAAGTGCAGATGGAACATGTCAAATGATACACACTTAATAAGCAGTCTGGAGGCTCTCATCACTATTCTGTCAGCTGTGGGCTCTGTAATAACATACATGAGGATGGGAGGGCTGGCAGGGCAGGGGTGGGAATGTTTTTAAGTTTGTGAGATGAGATGATGGAATGATAATTGGAGGTACTCTACTGTCTCCTCAACAGCACAGCCCCAGTTGACCCCATTGATGGCACGTGATCACATAGAAAAGAAACTGAATTTAGTTCAGAGGGGCCACATTCAGCCCAATATGATCTGAAAAGGGTCAGACCTGTAACATAATAACAGTGAAAATAATAAAATTACATTCTGATAATATTTACATCTATAACGTTTCCCTAAAAATGGGAATAACATCAACAATTTGACATGACTTTAGTAAACCAGTGCATTTTTAGCAAATTGTTTTTGCCTCATTTGGACATTCAGCTTATATTTTAATTAAAAATACACAAAACATTGAGTAACAGGCAAAGTATTTGTAAAGTTACACTTCTCTTCAGATATTTCAGGTGGTTCATATTTGTCCAGGTTTTTGTAAAAGGATGGTTTGTTAACATAAAGAGTTTCATTTTTTTTTTTTTTACATTAAAATCTGCAGTTTTCATGATTTATAGGTAATTATAATCATATTTTACTGGTCTGGCCTAATTGAGATCTAAGTATTCTGTATGTAAAACCTGAATTCAAATCATTTTTACACTGTTAATATCTTTGTTATTCATCCTATGGGCCAGATTTGACCTCTGGGCCTTATGTTTAACGTCTGTGATGTAATGTGATGTCAACACGCAGTTACACTAATGAAGTAAAAGCACCAGTTTGTTCCCTCAGATATATGTACAACATGAGATTTTCATTAATGAACTATCAGTGTGGTTGTAGGATGTTACTAATGTAGCTTCTGGAGGTAAAAAAAAAAAATGTGAACTTTATTATCTCCATTTTTATATACAAGGACTAAACACATGATTAATGTGTGACAAAGGAAAATAAAGAAAAATACAACGGTCTGATATACAAATCTATTCATGTGAGAAACTTGAGTTGAAAAGTGCTTGTTTGGTAGAAACCTCTGCACTGTGAGCCTGACTACACAACACTGCTGCTTGTATTATGTCAAAGACTGAAAAGCTTCGACAGCACTGGTTTAATTTTTAACAATGTGCTGGATTTTTAAAGCTTGACATTATCCAAACTGTCACAAGTACCAGTTAAAGCTGTTAAAAAGAATTCAGTTTTGTAGGTGCAGTATTTCCCCCTGAAATATAGAAACATACAGTAGCATACAATGGTATGTCAAATTTGCATTTAAGAGCAACATTTCATTCATTAAAGGTACTTTTTCTCCTACATGGATACATCCCTCCTATAGAAGACATCACAATGAAATAATTCAAACAGTGAGAACCCATATCACATTTAAGACAAAGTACATTTAAATAGGTTGTAGAAGGAACTACTGATCTCACCTTGCTATATGTGACACTGTTAATCATTACAATGCACAGTGATAACTACAAACCACAGTAACCATGGCAATTCATAAACAGATAAACTCAGAAGTGTTCATATACTGCTGCTTAAACATCTGGTCTCACGTTCTGGTGGTTTGAAGACACCCATGAGCAGAGGTGTTAAAAGTACTTATACGTTCTGTATTTAAGTAGAAGTACAGCTATGTGAAAAGATACTCTGGTAAAAGTACAAGTACTGATTTGAAAATTTAAAAAGTACAATTTCTCAGTTGTAATAGAAGTATAAAGGTAACTTTTTTTTTTGACATGAATGTAATACAACTTATTTAACCAGGAAAAATCTGAAAAGTTTTAAAAGTATCAAAATTAAACCCCTTAAAAGTGAGTTACTGTGTAGAAATTGTGTTTGATTAGGTCACAGTTACTCAGTTTTGTGGGTATGGGCAGGAAATTTAGGAAAAATGAAAAAAAAAAAAAGAAGCCACAATTGAGATAAAAAGTCATGAGATTAAAAAAATATATATACATATGAGATTTTTAAAAAATGCATAATTTTAGGATAAAATGTTCAAATTGTGAGATAAAAAGTCAAAAATAAGAGATAGTCATATAACTTCCATATATAAAATCACAATTTCTCTCCACTGATTCCTCTGAAGTGACTTATTTTTCATACTATCACATCTGTTTAGTTTGAGAAAGTAACATCTAATTCTGAGAATGTAAATAACAGATATTCATGCAAAAATATAGGGAGTAAAAGTAAAAAGTTGCCCATAAAATACTCAAGTACAGATACCTAAAACATTCTAAAGTACTAAAGAACAAAGTACTTTTAGTTATTTTCCACCTCTGCCCATGAGCCATGTAATTTACTGAATAAAAGACTAGTACAGGTATTTGGAATTTGCTTTCCCTCTCAGGTGTAAGACTGAAGATATTCTCCAGTACAGGTTAGAGACATGCAAAGAGGGTGGATACAGTTCATGTAAGGGGATGACAGAAGAGAGGTAATTTACAGACCAGCAATGACAGAAGGGTGGTGTAGGCATTTTTTTCTTTTTTTCTTTAACAGTTCTCAGTTCACTGATGAAAGGGTTGTGGCACAATGTTCAGCCCAGAGGGGAAAGATAAGAACATATTACTCATATTTATGTGGAAACAAAAAACTAAAATACTGAGAATTAAGCATGTTACTGGTTTATGTATCTCAATCATTTCCAACAAATTATACCCCAACAGCCAAGGGAAGAAATATGGGGTAACTTTAATGTTGCATCAGTGTCACCAAGGACAATAACACTCCCAAGTCTATTAATCACTGAGCACCCTCCCCCCCCAAAAAAAAACCAATTCAACACAAATTTCAGATAATTTTCACTCTTTTATTACATTATATCACATACATGGAGTTCATTTAAGTTAAAAACTAAATCAAACTCTTTCACCATTTCTATTTGACTTTAAGATTCACAGTCATGACCAGAGACACCCCACATACACCAGCACAAGCATACAGAATCACACACACACACACACACACACACACACACATAACCCTTTCTCGCATTATTAGGCATAATGGTGTAAGGATGATCATGTGGCTTTGTGATGGTAGAGACATGCCACCTTCTTGTGGACAAAAGCATAAACTACAAGTAACACTGTCAAACTTCATTCAGTATCGTCTGGTTAAGTTAAAATCACCCTTCTCTGCGCCTCTATATCTAGACATGTTCATCCCTTATGATACATTATAAATGCAAGACAGAATATCTTCCATTCCATTAGACTTTTATAGCACATTGATACATGCCAGCTCTGCAGCTCTAGTAGTAAGAAAAGGACCTGTAATATTTAATAAAAAAAAATAAAACCGCTGAGAAGAAAAAAAAAAAAAAAGTAAAACAAGGAGCATGGCAAAATCCATACAGTTAATGGAAACTCACACCCATCACTGGACAAAAAGAAACTGAAGGACAGACAGAGTGAAGCAGTAATGCACAGCAGAAGCAGCATGTCTAGGGATGGGTGTGAGCATTTGAGTGTTTGCCAGGTCAGACAGCGGCACAGTTTTGTTTATTTATCAGTCCACTGTTGCTTAACAGACACAAAATGGCGGTAGTGAACAGCTGAATACCAGTGGTGACAGAACAGGATATAAAAACGGCACCAGAGCGGTGGTAAACGGCAGGGGACGGGTCTGTTGGTTTACTTTCCGATTACTTTGCTGACAAATGAATCCAGTTCTTCGTCGTCTTTGATCCCCACAAAATGGCCAACGACGTCACCTCCTCGCATGCCGATTACCGTTGGAACAGCCGAAACCTGCAACAGAACAAGTCCCATTACAAGAGAGACGATATAACAACCGAATCGTTTAATTCGTGTAAAGTACGTCAACCAAAGCGCTCGTCTCACCCCATATTCAAGAGCCAGGTCTGTGTGATCATCTATGTCGACTTTCGCCATGGCAACACGGCCTTTCTGTTTCTTAATGGCCTTCTCCAGCCTTGGCCCAAGGATTTTACAGGGACCGCACCACCTGAAACAACACAACGAGCTCATCCATGTAGAAGTTCATTATAAAACAGGACCCCCACAAAGCAACCACATAACCCTGCCTCCCGCAGAGTCCTCTGAAAGCAGAGGATTAAAGGTCCAATGTGTAAAGACTTACAAGGATTTAGGATATTATTACAGAATATACAATTATTAAAATAAGAATTATGTTTTGTTACTTCAGTAAGTAAATCTAGAGAGGGAACAGGTCACCTTCCACAGAGTGTGGCATATTTCTATAGTCGCACCAAGTGGACTTCCCCTTCCTTTTGTTTTATTACTCTTCGAGCCAACTCTGGCCAGAGGCGTAATGTCATTTTTGTCCATTCAATGATGTAGTCACGTTAGCTGAAGAATGCATTTCGATATCTGCACCACATTGATAATGTAGATGCATCTTGGGATGGAGCAGAAGCTTTTTTTGTCCAGGTCAAATGGTAAGATGCTTTTTTCCCCAACAATGCAATTGCTATATTTGGCCGAGGCCTACATTCTACCGCTGCGACCTTAGTGTTGACGTTTCAACTCTCACCAATGTTTGTCCATCATGCCTTTGACTTTCCTTATGTGCACATTCACAGTCCATGAATTTTGAAGTGCATGATTTAACATATTACATTTATGTCACCGACTACTTTTGAGTGTGGACTTCAACTAATATGCCTTTAACAGGCAAACTAAGCCTAGATTCAAAACAAGGGAATGTTAGGATTCTTTAAAAGATACCATAGGGGCAGAAGAAATGTTCAAATCACTATGAAGTTGTAGAATTCAGTCGTGTCAGTAAACATTATATAGTGAACAAATGTTATAACCAGGAAGTTCTATCCTTTTTATATGGCCAATACATTTCAGTTAAATGTTAAAAGATTAGAAAATTGTTATACTTTATGATTATTTGTGCATTAAAATGTACTTATAATGTAACAATTCATTTTGTGTGTCCCCCCCAGCAGAAAGAGGGGTATTGTTTTTCCGTCCATCTGTAAGAATCTTTATGCAAAAACTACTGGACCAATTACCATGAAATTTTCAGGAAAGGTGCAAGATGGTCCAGAATAGATCCCATTACATTTTGGTGAATGTAGCTCAAAGGCCACAGCCACCAAAAATGTGTTTTCACAATGATGAGGGATAGGGCAAATCAGGTCAAATGCGTGTACGGGGGGGTTTATTGTGCCGGGCACCACTTGGCAAAGATGAGCATGAGTGAAACATTATCAAGACCTACACATGAATAGACTCTTCATTTAGCAGACACACATTCGTTAGTTTTTATTGGCCCACTTATCTGCTAATCACATCACCGTTAGCTGTTCTACATAACCATGGTTTGCCACGCTAGGCTGAGATGATTAGGCCATGATGGATGGACATATTTGAGAAGAACGACTTCTCTCAAAAGCAGTACATTTTTTATAAATGTTTGCAGTACGCAATCAAGTTAGTGTCGTTTTCAGTCAAAATACCTGTTGTGCAATTACTGAAAATGGCAATGTTCTTTTTCGCCCCTTTTTAATGATTAGTCAGCAGAGAATTATCATTTGCTCGGGTATGTTAAAGTGAACCTTATGCTGCATTCAAAGACATGCACTGATAGGACAGGTCTCTCTCCCTTGAAAAACAGATCATTGGTCTCAATGAGACACATCTGGGTAAATAAACTTTATAATATACTCAAACTTTCACACAAATATTTTGCCTGTGTTGGGTGTACATCCAGTTACAGTTACGACACTGCATTTTGACCAACACTATGAATGCATCTTCATACTCAAAAATAGTGACGGTGAAGCGTTCGTATGGCAGTACATGATTTGAAATGGGATGATTTTGTAATTTCCTAGTTTGGGATAAATAAAGTAAATCCATCTATTTAAAATGAAAACGTAGTTGAATATCAAGTATGGTCTGCATCAGCCTGAAGTAATGATGGCTGTCTGTTGACAAGAAGCCACTGCACCAAAGCCGGTGGTTAAATATTTAATGTATTAAAAGGCCATAACATAAATTTGTAGGGTTGAATTTGTGCCAGATGCAAGACATAAATCAAACCATAAAATTTTGCACATGTGAATCTTATCCAGAGAGAAACACTACTGAGTCATAACTATGAGGGTGCAATGACAATTTTTAACGTCCAGTTTGGCATGTTCCAGGTAGCCCGTCAACAACAGTGTTTTCCTGCCTGGATCCATCTCCCTACACCTCACCATCATGTTCCATAAATCAATAAGTTGAATTTGCAAGGGGGGGGGGGGGCAGGTTCTGCTGCTATTCGAGTCAGTCCTGTGGTCTTTATGCAGGAGATCAATCTCTCAGTAAAAGTGGGTGGTACTTTCACTGGTGGACAACTCAACTAATTACATCAAAGTCCATATACCACTTCCTATCAGTGCTCAGTAGTAGATTTTATATTGACATCCCTAACCATTTTCATAAGCCATCAAAATATGGAACATTACAAGAAAGGGCTAAATTTATCAAAAAAAAAAAAAGACTTTGTAGACATTGCTTGAAAGACAACACATGCCTAATTTTAAACTAATCCAACCAGTAGTTTTGTCAGAGAAGATGTTTGAAGAAATTGCTAAAGATGACGATGCCAAACACAGCACCTTCACAACAGTTCATGGTCATCAGCTGGTAATATAAATACTGCGACTAAGTTACTAAAACACATGCAAGACATTAAAAAGTTTGAAAATAATACATTTTTAATTGGACATTAGATGCCTGTTCCTAAACATTTGGGACTAGTGTAGCATCCCTCCTCCATTTACTCACTGTGCATGGAAGTCGACTAACACGGGCAGGTCACTATTGATGACCCGCTCCGTAAAGTCCTCATGGTCCTGAACATTGAAAGAGACTTCACGGCGGGAGGTGTGAGGCAGGGTGCGTGAGGGGGACAGGAAGGAGACCCGAGTCGTGGTGGACTGCAGGGAGGTGGTAGGAAATGAAGAGGAGGTGAAGGTGGCAGTGGATGCTGGGACACGGCGGAGTTCTTTCGCAGACAGTGTCCAAATTCTGCTTAACAGCAGCCTGTGAGCCATCTGTACAGAGATCAAAATAACCAGAAGATGAGACACATGTTGATTCATTTAATTCTCTCCGGTTTCAGGCCAAAGTCAAAAGTAGAGGGACTGCACAATGGTTTTACTGTAACACAGCAGAGGACACTTATGTAAGGCCTGAATGTTTATGGCCATTCTTTACATGTGCGCTGCACTACGAGTGGGTGTGGTGCGTCTTCCTGTTTTGATTAATGAGCCTTTGATGATAGCACAAACAAGACTGAACTACATGCTGCCAGGTCTGATTGTCCAGAAAATAGGAAGTAAAACATGTGACAAGGGATCAGACGTAATATGTAGGCCATTCGTAGTCAAAATCTACTTGTACACTGCGACAACTGGCACTGAACATTGGCCAAATGTAGGACTGAACCTCAAAAACTAAATCGTTAGACATGTTATACTGCAGCAACTTCAAAGAGGGCAATTCACTGTGACAACATCCTCTGTACATGTAGATACTCAAGGATACTTATGAATGTTAAGGTAAAAATGCCACACTAGTTAATGTTGAATTTTGTGGCAAATAAAACTTTCCTGAATAATTCACAACATGAGATTTTGAATTCTTGAAGACAATGGTCCTGACAAATGTCAGATAAAGTTTGAAAGAGATCTTATTAAAATCTCGAGATGCAAAAATAACAATTTTAATAAAAATCCTCTACTGTGACCTTTGACTTTCATGCCAAACTGTCTATGGCACAGGACGCACACATTATCTCACGTGTTTTAAGTCTGCCCAAGTTAATTTCAGACATTTATCCCCTCTGATCATTAATTTAGAATGACCCAAAAGTCCTCATCCATCCTCAAAGTTATTAGGAAATCATACACAGAAAACAACTTTGTACAAAAACGATAGTCCTAAACACACAACCATTGGTAAAAACAAAACTACAACATTGTAGACAGAAGTTATGACCACCACTGACAAGCAATGACTCAAATGTAATCTCTCACAAGGAGGGGTTGCATTCTCAATTTTTGTTGGAAAGAAAGGAAGCACGAATGTCAACTTACACAGTTGTTTCATTATTTTCAGAGCAAAAATTAAAGAATTGATATAGTCAAGTAAATATACTGCCCAGACCATGAAAGAGAGAGAACGTAACTTTTCCTTCTCCAACCTTAAATGATGATTATAATAGTTATGTTTAGTTTCAAACTTTAACACCTTGAAAACTAAATTTGGCAATTTCAAAACCAATGCATGAAGCAAGTCACTTAAAAAAATCTAAAAGTGTAGGATTTACAGTATTGGACAAAATAAAGTATGAAAAGACCTTTACGTATTTTGAGACATTTTTAGGAACAGATCACCCAAAATGTAATAAAACAACATGTAAACTAATTATTAATCAATAGTTGTTAGTTACAGAACTAGCCTTAAACAAAATACTGACACAGTTGAAAAAGGGCAGAGTTACACAGCTGTGAGTATTCAATATCTAACCAAACTAAGCTCTTGTGAAATCCTTAATTTTTTCACTACTTTACAAAAATGTCCTAATTTTCATTATTGAATGAGAACATTGCTGTCTACATAAAAAGAATTTCAATGTCACATGCTTTTCCATCAGCATGCTGTAGGCCAATGACAATAAACAACTAGCTGTTACAAAACATAATGAAACACTTGTCTCTACATATTAAATGGTTTTATAGGCTGAGGAGCTGTAATCTGGGACACCTCCATTTGAGAAGAAATCTTCCTCTAATGAAAGTAAGTAAAATGATAGGTCAAAACAAGCTGCAATGTCATGTGATGAAAACCACATTACTTTGTATATAAAAAAAAGCTTTTCTGTGGTTCAAAATTTGCAAACATGAAGTGCCCTGTATTTAAACAACATTCAACTTGAGGGGATGAATTTTTAAAAAGGCGCAAGAAATCCATTTCAAGTTATCATAATATTATCATATCATCATTATCATAATATCAAAACTGAACACTTGCAATGTCTGCTCAGCATTTCATTCCCATCTCTGTTCTTACTATTCTTGGCAGCAATATATATATATATATATATATATATATATATATATATATATATATATATATATATATATATATATATATATATTTATAAAACTAATATAATAATTTCACATTTGTACATTTTGACCGTTCCTAAAAGTAGAACCTAGGATAGAAAATAGCCCTCAGCTCAACTGTACATATTTGCAAAGTAATGCTTTTCATTAATACACACTGTGCTCCTCAAGTAAATAAGATGTCCCTGAATGTCACCAGACATTAAACAATCATGCTCATGTCAAACACTGGCATTAGACAGAATATTTGCATTTAAAAAGCCAAGTGTCAGCCTCTAAATAATGTTTATGTTATCATTTTGTGTTTTGGTGGATACTCGACCCATCATCCATCTACCAAGCTGAGTTAGTAGCATTTCAGTATTCAGTGTTTCCTAACTCTAATCCTTGCATGTTTTAAATGTGTCCACTTCCAAACACACCTGCTTCAAATGATCAGTCCATCATCAAGCTCTGCAGAAGACTGATAATGACTCAGGCTTTTCTCAAGCTTGATGAGAGGTTTATCATTTGAATCAGGTGTGTTGAAAGATCTATAACATCCAGGATAGTGTTCCTCCAGAATCAATGATCTCGATTGAGCTGTATATGTATCATAAATGTCTGACACTTCTAAACCCAATAGGACTCTTATTATTCCCAAATACGTCGTGACAAAAATGAGAAAATAAATTAAGTATTATATAGACAGGAGATTCTTTTGAAACATAGAGAAGGTCGATAGTGGATAATAATGTTAAGATCAACACTAGCTTCTGTTATCATTGTAACACATGTTGTATGTTTGCAGATATATTTAATTAAAGAAAAGTTAGCAAAAACATCCAACACGTGTTAATTAATCTCCTTCAAAGACAGAAGTCCTACAATAGAATACGTTGCTTGTAAAAAGCTTAAATAATCAGGATAGTCCAGCTCTGCACCAGCCTGAGCCCAGAAAAAACCCCAAGGTATTAGAAGTTAAACGAGGTTAAGTTGGCTCACAGACAGCCATGATGTTCTGTTACGACCTCAAAGTGAAAATACAGAGACAGAAGAAGTTTAAAGGTGTCTCTATAGACTGAATTTTAAGGCGTTATCCAGTGTGTGTTTGTGTCCGGGCTGTTTTTAGTGTCACCGGTGTGTGTGTCTCTTCCTCCATTAACCTACGTTACGTATGACTTTGCCCTCTTCGTCCTCCTCCTCCAAACCTCCTCGGGCACCTCCGCCTCTCCTTATAAAACACACTGTACTCCACTCACCCCGGAGAGCCAGTCTAACGGCGGAGGTAGAAATGTCACATATAAAACAATTAAAACTAAATGTTAAAGTACATGTTTTTTTTTTTTATGTTTACCTTGTCGTTACGCTGCCGTTGGTCTTGGCCTCGCGGACTACTGGAGTACTTCCGCTTTGAAGCCGCAAGTCGAAAAGGGACCGAGCGGATTTTATTGCCTCATGGTGGCCTCGGTTTTATGAACGGCGCCCCCGTCTGGTCATATTTAGAAGTGCAGGGGTAGCAGACAAATCACAAAAATGTGCTCTCATTTCTTTTCTTCATCTCTTTTCTTTACTCTAGTATTTACTCTCGGTTACCATATTACTCTGATGCAGCAGGTTAATGTAAACAACTGTTATTGTGTGGTTTTGTTGTTTGTATTGTCTGTCTGGGCTGCTGTTGTTTGTGATGCCCTGTTCTGATTGTTTGTTGTCTTTGTCATCTATTATTTTTTCCATTTAATTTAATTATCTTGAACATACAAACAATATCAACAAAAACTAAATAAATGAATAAAGACAATAAGTAAATAAAAAATACATACACTCATACATATACACATACACATACATATATACATATATACATATATCATATGTCTGCTTTAATGTATTCCTCTTGTTTAAATTAATAGCATGATGAAAGTCAGGCAGATGTAAGGTTGCATCACCTACGCTTTCAAGGTTTGACAGAAACTGCTTCTTGGATAATCATATGTGACTTCCAAATCTGTCTGCTGCCAATCAGCCCCCACCCCATGATAAACCAGCCAGCCCTACCCCATGATAAACCAGCTCCATCTGGCAGGTATAATAATCCATCTCCTCTCAGTCCAAGGTTTGAGAGAAACTGCTTCTTGGAGAATCATATGTGACTTCCAACTCAGTCTGCTGCCAGCAGCCAACCAGCTCCACCCCATGATAGACCAGCTAGCCCCATCCCATGATAGACCAGCCAGCCCCACCCCATGATAGACCAGCCAGCCCCACCCCATGATAGTACATGGACATTTTTGGACTTTGTTGCCGTTGTTGCACAGTTTCTCTTTTGAATGTTTGTATTAGTTATTTGCACTAATTTTGATATTTATATTGATTACAATTGGATTTATTATATATTTATTGCACATTTGTTCAACTTTATATATGATGTTTATTATTATTATTTAGTTTGGAGCAAATTTTTAATAATACTACTCAATTTGGAGACAAAATGATCAATTTTTATTTGCTTTTATTGATGTTACTGTGTGCACAAAGGTAGAAGTTGGTGAAGTATAACCCTAACAGTCACCAAAAATGTGTTTTTGCAACCAAAGTCAAATGTGTGCAAGGGGGCGTGGTTTGTTGTACATTCAGCACCACTTTTAATTACATTGATGAATCTTTATTATTAAGCATTTTTCTTTCTCAACTTCCATGCCAAAGGAGCAAGAAAGTGGGATAATGTCAGCTAATCAAAGACAGGAGGGCACTGACATCATCAGGGTTCTCTGGTTTAGGTCACCTACAGCTTGACACAGTATGTCTGCCAGAACTGACTTCTGCAGCACTGGTGGATTTCATTGAACACTGAGGTTATTGTTTTTTTATTTTATTATTGTTTTTATGTGAAGTTCATCATATCAATTGATCGAGGTGGTTGTGGCTCAGTTGGTAGAGCAGGTCGTCCAATGACTGAAGGGTTGGCGGTTAGCATCCCGGCTCTGGCTGCCCACGTGTCGAAGTGTCCTTGGGCAAGACACTTAACTCTAACTTAGTCTCCCAGTACGACTGACAGAACCTTAGAAACCTACTGGTGTATGAGTGTGTGTGTGAATGGGCGAATGTGAAGCTAATGAAAAGCACTTTGAGCACCATGAAGGTGGAAAAGAACTACATAAGGGCAGTCCAGTCTATTCGATCATATCACATTAAAGTCAATGAAAGAAACAAATAACAAGTGGTGCCTGGCACAACATACCCCGCCCCCCTTGCACACATTTTACCTGATTTGCCTTATCTCTTATTATTGCAAAAACACATTTTTGATGACTGTGACCTTGACCTTTGACCTACATTCACCAATCTTTAATGGAGTCTATTCTGGACCACCTTGCACCTTTCCTGAACATTTCATGGAAGTCGTTCCAGTAGTTTTTGCGTAAATCTGCATACAAACAAACAAACAAACAGATAGACCAATTCAAATACAATACCCCTCTCCCCTTCAGATAGAGGGGTAAAAATACCTCACTATATGTTCCCCAGGTGTGTTTTTGCATTACACTGTATTCACACACTGAATGACGTACTGCTCTAAGTAAGTTGTCATTAAACAGAAATATTTATTTATTAAAGCTTGTCATTCATGGCTGTCATTTTCAACTATCTAACTTTGGAAAACAACAGAAATGTATAAAATGTCTCATCTTGTCATCTGAACCCACTTATCCTCACTGACACCTTTGTAGTTGATGCAAGATTTGATGGGTAATATGTGAGTGATGAGCTGCCAGGGCCTCGTACATGTGAGGACCCTGTATAACACTGGTACTGATAAACCTGGACTTACCTTACTGATGTTGCCACTCATCTCCACCAATTTCTTTTTTTTTTTTTATTTATATTTTATTATTTTTCAATATAAGGGGTGGGTACATGTAGGCAGAAACAAACAAACAAAAAAAACAAAAAGAGAAAAGAAAAAAAAAAAGAAGAAAAAAATAGCAACAATGACAACATTTACAGGGAGTAGTTGTCACATAAACATACTTACAAAAGGATACCTTCTATACACACTCAGTTATAGTAAAGACTCATTTGGCCATTTAACTGGGACAAAATAAAACCATTTCAACCATCGATCCAAAAAAAACCATCATTTTTTTGACTGTTAGTCCTTCCATCTTGTAGATTTCCACCACAATGTCTCTCCACATAATACTTGTTGGGCTGTGTGGTTGTAGCCAGTTCCTCGTAATAGCTTTTTTGCTAGCCACCATTAGGATGTTAAACAAGTATTTGTCCACTTTCAGCCAGTTTTTAGGGACACATCCAAGGTACATTATTTTAAAGTCCAAAGCAGTATCCTCTCCAAATATGTCCTGTAAAGCTTGATGTATCTCAGTCCAAAAAGTTCTTATGTTAGGGCAGTCCCAGAAAATGTGGTAGTGGTCCGAGCACTGTTGGCCACATTGTCTCCAGCAAGCCGGGACAGTGTCGCTGAATTTGTGTTTCTGGTATGGTGTTATAAAGTATCTGATTAAAATTTTCCAGTTAAATTCTTTCCAGCTCATAGAACTGGTGCATTTCCACTGACATTTCCATATTGTTTCCCATTCTTTATCAGTTATTTGAATCCCTGATTCCTTTTCCCATTTTTCTTTTATGTATGATGTGGAGTGAGTGTTGAGTCCTAACAAGCAGTTATAAGTAGACGATATAATGCCTTTATTAAGAGTCGCGCAGTATGTATTTCTAAACAGTTCTAACAGGTTGTGTTTTTCTTCTGATATATCTTTGACTTTTGTGTTGACATAGTGTCGTAGCTGTAAATACCTGAAAAAATCTTGTTTATCCAGTAGGTGTTTTTCCTTCTCAAAACTTAATAGAATGTTGTCTTTCATAATAGTGCTTAGAGCTGTTATTCCTTTAGTTGACCGTATTTTGAATCGGGCATCCATTGTGTTTGGTTTGAAATCTGAATCATATGAGCACCATTTCAGGGGAAGAAGATCTCCCTCTAGCTTATATGTTTTTATAATATTTTTCCATATTTTCAAGGTAAATTTGATCCATTGATTATCTGTTTCGTTTATGTAGTGTTGTAGTTTAGCGTCTGCTATAAGTGCTTGTATAGGAGTTGAGAAATTGTTTTCTTCGATATCTTTCCACTGTGCTAAATATGCTGGATTGCACCAATAAAGAATAGTTCTCATCTGGGCCGCCAGATAATACTCCTTTAGAGATGGTAAGCCCCACCCTCCCTTTTATTTTGATAGCTGTAGTGTTTTAAGCCGTACCCTTGGTTTCTTTCCCTGCCATAGGAATCTAGACAACATTTTTTCCCATTCATGGAATTGATTTTGAGGTAGTTCTACTGGTAAAGTCTGGAATAAGTATAGTAACCTTGGTAATATGTTCATTTTAATGGAGTATCCTTGAGCTGAAACTTAGGAAAGGGATGAGGTTCCACCTTGATATGTCATCTTTAATTTTTCTGTTCAGGGGAGGGTAGTTATATTCTGATAATTTTGAGAGATCCTTTGGGATTGTGATTCCCAAGTATTTGAAGGATTTTGTTTGCCATGACCATGCGTATTGGGATTTTATTTCCACTGGTGGATCATAATTGTAAGATAATACCTGTGTTTTGTTTACATTAACCTTATATCCTGATATTTCCCCATATTCTCCAAGGGCCAGCATGAGTTTGGGCAGAGAGTGTGTTGGATGACTTAGGTAGATAATTACATCATCTGCGTAGCAAGCTAGCTTGTGTTCTCTTCCTGCTAAATGTATCCCTTGAATGTCTGTATTTTGTCTTACATATTGGGCAAGCGGTTCAAGGAAAAGAGCGAACAGGAGGGGAGACCAGGCACACCCTTGTCTAGTTCCCCTTTCTAGAGTAAATCTATTTGAGAGATGACCGTTAACTTTGACCCTTGCTGTAGGACTGTGATATATTGTTTGTATAGTTCTAATAATTTTTTGATGGAAGCCAAATCTATGAAGAACTCTGTTAAGAAATAAAAAATCAACTGAATCAAAAGCTTTTTCAGCATCTATACTAATCAGTAGGGCTTCCTTTTTGGTTTCTATTATATGGCTCACAATATGAAGTGTCCGTCTTATATTGTCTTGGGTTTGACGTTGGTGGACAAAGCCTGTCTGATCAATGTGTATCAGATTGGTTATGAGTTTGTCAAATCTTCTACCCATTATAGAAGTAAACATCTTATAATCTATGTTCAGGACTGATATTGGTCTAAAATTTCCACATTCTGTTTTATCTTTGCCTTCTTTTGGAATAGCTGATATAATTGCTTCATTCCAGCTTAGGAGGTATTTGTGATTTTTCAAGGGTCCAATTTAGTGTAGGTAGCAAGATTGGGACTAATTCAGTTTTAAACTCTTTGTACCACTCTGCAGTGTAACCGTCAGAGCCTGGAGATTTACCTACTTTGAGTTTACTTATTGTATCTAGGAGTTCATTGGCTGTTATTTCAGCTATCAATGAATTGTTATGCTCTTCTTTAAGAGTTGGTAATTGCAGTGAGTTTAGGAAAGAATCAATACAAGTTATGTTTCCTCCTGGGACTTTAGTATATAGGCATTTATAGAACGTTTCAAATGCTTCTTGAATTTCGCTTAAATTATTTTTTATCTCCTTTGTTATTGGGTCCTTGATTTTGTGAACTGTGTTTTCTGCTATTTTTTTCTTTAACTTCCATGCTAGTAGCTTCATTGATTTTGAGCTACTCTCATAGTATCTCTGTTTCAGATACATAAGGTTTCTTCTAACCTCTTGGGTTGTTATGCTTCTAATCTCACTTCTGGGTTTATCAATTTCCTGTAGTATATTCCTATCTGAGTCCTTTTTATGTTTTGATTCTAAATCATGTAGTTTTTGTTGTCGTTTTTTAAGTGTATCCTGACTACTTTTTTTCTTATGTGATGCTATTGCTATGATTTTCCCTCTTAATACACACTTCATAGTATCCCATAGAATGGGAGGTGATACTTCATTATTGTCATTAGTTTGTAGGAAATTCTTTATTTCTTTTCTGATGTCTTCTTTAAATTTAAGGTCATTCAATAGGCCAGAGTTTAGCTTCCATGTGGTATTTCTATTTCGCAGGTTGAGATCAACAGTTAGATATACAGGTGCATGGTCACTTAGATCTATTGTTAAAATTGTCCTTAATTTTCTTTAGAAATTTCAGTTTGTTCATATTTGTTCAGGTTTTTCACATTTTATTATTACAGGACAGTTCATAATTATAAATATTTTCCTAATTTAATCTTATTTTTGCACTATAACAAAGATATACATTTTAAGTTATTATTTATGGGCAAAATGTAAATTATTTTCACATCAAAATGAGAAGAAAATATGGAGTCATTCATGTTTGTATGTTATTCTGCTACAATTAAACTGCAGATCATATCGGTCTGTATGTGGAACCTGAACTAAAATGAGTTCCACAGCCTTGACTGTGGTATTTTTGCACTTTACAAATTCATCCCACGGGCCACATTGGAACCTGTGGCGGGCTGCATTTGGCCCCCAGGCCGCATGTTTGAGACCCCTGATTTAAACTAATGCTTTATAGCTCTTTGTAGTAAATACTGAATGCATTGGTCACTTAAACTGTGTACTCATCTTTTACTAATGTGCTGGTTTTTACTTCCTCTAAACAAAGACAAATACTAAGAATTAGACTGTTTTACATATACACACCACCCAGAGGAAGCTCTAGTGGTTTTTATTTGTGTGACTGTAACAAATGAAATGACAATTTTATTTCCAAAACCTAGCCATGATTAAAGATTAAAAAGAAGCTATAGTTTTCATCACATATCAGGAGTTCATAGACCAGAGGTGTCAAACATGCGGCCGCCAATGGCTCCAATCTGGTCCCTGGGATGAATTTGTGAAATGCAAAAATTACACAAAAGATATTAAGTAAGGAAGTTAAAATTAATTTGACAGCAATTCAATCTAAAATGGATCAGACTATAATCATAATAAACAATTATGAAAAAACCCACATTTTCTTCTTTGTTTTAGTGTTAAGAAAAAGGGAATAAATAAAGAAACAAACAAATCATAAATGAATAAAAAAAGACTAGCCTGATACAAAAAAATATGAATAACCTAAAATGTATGTGGAATTTTACCAATATTGTGAATGTTACTAAATGTGTGTGTTTGTAAATCCACTATTATCTTTAAGTTGTGATGTGCATGTATATAAATGATAAACTAAAGTGCAATATTATTAATATCAAAACTTATTTTTCTAAAGAATTTTCAGGTTGTTAATATTTGTTCATGTTATGTTCAAGTACAGTTCATTGATGTAAACATTTTCATGATGGAATTTTACTATTTTTGCTCAAAAACATAGAGAAAACTTTGGAGTTTACATTATTTATATAATTTTATCCTATTATTTCTATTATTTTAATGGTCCGGCCCACTTTACACCATTTTAGGCTGAATGTGGGCGCTGAATTAAAATGAGTTTGACACCTCTGTCATAGACCATGATTGTGTCACCAGATGATATGAAGTGTGAAGAGAAGTGATCCATCAATATACATATACATATACATATACATATACATATACATATACATATACATATACATATACATATACATATACATATACATATACATAGCTATTTACTATCAGCAGAAGAAATGCATAAAATATTAATGCACTGTGGAATAATAATGTGAAAATGTCCATTGTTTCTATACACTGAAAAAAGATAAAACATTGACTCAATGCCATCTTTCTTCAACAGGTCACACATTAAAAAATAAATTACATGGAGTTAGGGTTGATTTACTTTATTTTATGTGTGACTTATTGAAGAAAAAACGGTTTGTTGGTTCAACTTTTAAGTGTTTTCAGTGGCAGTCAGGTTGTAGACCATATATTTCTATAAAATAATGTTTTTAGGGAATATCCTGGGGTATTCATCTTAATTCACTGCTATTTACCACTTTCTATTTATAGGTCAGGGCATCATTAGAAGTGAACAACATATCTCTTAGAAGAGAAAAGGTGAAAAAAATGTGTGTAATGAGCAGGAAGTATCACATAAATATCCTGTGGTGGTCAGGATGTGAAGTATAGCCTGACTTATATATTAGTCAGGTTAACTGTGAAGTTCTTTACACAGAAAGGAAGTGAGAACAAACCAACTGAAGTCTAAGAAAAAAGGAGAAATTACTTCTGTTCTGTTCTTGTCAGTTTCCTTGCAAGCCCGTCACCAATTCAAAGAAGGATTTCTCTGAAGCAGAGCAACAAGTTCTGGATGTTCAGATGGGACATGTTCTGGTCTGGTCGCTGGCATTTCTCTGTAAGTTCATACTTAACCCACTGAACCCCAATGAAACTGTGCTGATTGAGGAACCTTTTACAACCAATAATGAATTCCAAATGTTATTCCATTGTCATTTTTAATATAATATTTACCTTTATCACTGTCTAATAATTATCAACATTCCTTACAGTGTTGAATACACTCCTCTGTGAACAGGCCAAAGGTAATCCACTGTCTTTATTTATATGGTTTTGATTGATTTATTAGAATCATTATCTTTTATTTCTCATTGGCTATAGCACTGTTCTTGTATTGTTCTTTAAATGTTATTTTATATTTGTTGTGTTCATCTATTAACCCCCAGTACCAAGTGTGTGAAAAAAAGCACACTTGTGGAATAACGTAAAAAGAAAAAATCGTATGGTTTGTTTTGAAATCTTTTAAATTGTTTCCCCTATTTCATCAATTTCAGGTGGAAATAAAAATACCAAATACTCAATAATTGTGACATGTTTAACCTTTTAAACACCATCTTTTGTAATGTAAACCAACTTTTTTAAATGGTAATTTTTTTTTCAAAATGCAACATAAAAATTTGATGACATACGATTTGATTTTTGCAGCCTTGCATATGTCATTGATTCACACCAATGTTGCTTAATTTACATTATTTTTGGAGCAAGATCAAATATTCATAAACAGTAGCATCTGTCTCCAATTGTGAATAAAATGTGCAACTATAAAACAAACTATTAAATAATTTTTTCTGCTGTAATTTAATTACATTTTTGTAAATTAAGGTCAGCCCTAACCATACATTTAAAATAACAATACATTTTTACATTTTTAACCTGTTAAATGATCTGTATTGATCATGATGTCACTACATTTTTGATGTAAAAATACCCCACAACAAAGATTTTTACATGATTTATAAGTTAATTGTTTATAGACCAAAAATAGTAGTTAGAATAGAAAACAAACTGTGTGTTTTGGCACACTTGGGGGTCAATGTATAAACAACCCGCTTTTTTAACTAAACCACCTGCGGCTCGGAACCACAATAAATGTATTTGAAAAGAACAGACCCAACCCACACTCGACCCACATTTTAAAAATGTAATCAATGGTCTTTATAAACATTTATTGACCATACTCACATACCTGCATTTATTTCCGTGTTAAAATCCTTTGTCATTGGGGTCGGCAAACTGTGACAGCCAAAGAGACATTTGAACCTGATTTCCACAGAAAAGAAAACACTGGCAGTTGCTCATCATCTTTAAAAATCTCAATGAATGTTTCCCAAACCTTACATTTTTTCTTTGTGTGTTTCTACTCTTTCAACTTGACTTTCTCTCTTGCTTTCTCCATACAGCAGGATACGTTGTACGTCACCCTCACGTAAAAATCAGGTTATTTTAATGTCTGTTAGAAAGCCCAAACAGTTTAAATCCACGGTTCTCAAACTGGGGTCCGCGGACCCCTAGGGGGACGTGGCGCATGTCCAGGGGGTTAGGGTAAATTATTCATGTTTTTTTTTTTTTTTTTTTTTTTTTTTTTTTTTTTTTTTTTTGCTGTTTTATTTTGAAATGCGGAAGTTTTATTTTGTAGCGAGCGGGCGGAAGTAAAATCGCTGTTTGACGCCAGCTTGACTAAATTGAGACAGAGAGTTCCTCAAGAAGTGGTAAAGGAAATGACAATGAAAATGAAAATGACAATGACAAAAACAAACACCCTAACCCTAAAAACAGAAAGTACATTGATAGTTATATTGAGTTTGACAAGCTCATCCCTCTCATTAAGTCTCTGTCTGTCTGTCTGTCACACACACACGTGGTTTTGTGTGTCTTTTGTTCCGTTTATTATTTTAAAATTATTTAAAATTTTTGTTTCTGAAGTGCTCATTTATATTATAATACCTGAAAATTTCGCTGGTTTGCACAAAAGCACTATTAAAAAAGGTTATCATTGTTTCATAATAATCATTGTTGAAGTGGTTTTTTATCATTTTCAGTATTGCGAGGATGAGGGGGGACATGGAAAAATTTCACCCCTCCAAGGGGGACCTGGGCCAAAAAAGTTTGAGAACCCCTGGTTTAAATGTTTGTTTGATTGTTTAATTAAATGTATTCAGGAACAACTCCTTTTCTGTAAGTTATCAAATATCCCATGCTATTGAACGCACCATTGATGTTACAACAGTGTTTCGAATTAGCTTGTGCCATGTTCGCCATTTCGCCTTCTTTTTCTCTTTATTCATATACTCCTGGTTTATTACTGTGTGTAAATGCCACATGGTGACATTAATAACACAGTACAGTTCACATAGATATTAGCATGGTGTGTTGTTTATCTGTGCATAGGTTAACGTTGTTTAGCGCCGGTGTGTTGTAGAAGCTAATACGGTAATAAGCTAGCTATCTTCTCAAATGACAAACGACCGCAACCCGAATATCATTAAAAATATTTTTTAATGACCAGTAACTGCGGGTGACCGCGGGGACCCGCTCACTTCAGGTCTGCCCGTGCATCACTGTGGGAGACAATACTAGTCTTGTAATTTTATTTTGTTTACAATGTGCAAACTTTAGTTGGTGTCGAGAATTTTAAAAGTTATGCAAAAATTAACAACTTTTGAATTATTATTACTACCTTATTTTTTTAAATTCTAGTTCTATTTTTTTTTTTAACGCAAAGTGCAAAGTGTGCGTAAAAAACATAACTTGATACCAGAGGGTTAACACAAATTGTAAAATGTCTATTAGAGTGTGAACTTACATAATATTTAACATAATATTGATGTGTTATTTTGATGTTTCTGCAGTAAATGTGTGTAGGAAGAATAAATGCACATATATTCTCTCTTTTCTCTGATTGTTTTAACAGGTGACAATGAAGAATCATTGGCAACAGGTAAATTAATACTCTCTACACTCTATATAACATAGATGTTTAAACTTCATTTTACTGAGATCCAAGCAGGTGTAAACCATGACTCAGCATTTATAGCTCATCCAGAGGAATCGCGATAGCAATAGCTCATCGCGACTTCGACTGTTGGCGGTGTCCGGCAGCGGTGTCATCCACAAATTACTAAAATCACTTCTCCTCCCTCAAATCTCAATGGATTTCAATTCTGATTGATTCATTAGAAAGTAATTGTCCCAATATTAGTTTCCACCAAGAACCTCCTGCGTAGCATTTAACAGCTTTAACCACAATAATATGTCATTACCCAGTTACCTACTTTTGTTCAGTCAGATGTAACCCCAGAAGAGCTTTGGGGGTTTCCTATACCATTCACACTGTTTTTGGCATTTGTTAATAAAACAAACAGCCACACAGTGGGATTGATTTTATGATCTATTGAACGACTTCCTTTTGTTGACAGACATCACAGCTGTGAGGTCCAGATGAGCACAGGGCATTGGCCCTGCTTTTAAAATTTCAATCCAAGTTGGTGGACTTCCTGTTGGTTTATGGCCATAATAATACTTTTTGTTCATCACCTCTTGATAAATATGTGTCCCAATTTTCACAACTATAACCAACTTCACTTGGACATTCTTTC
Source organism: Siphamia tubifer (assembly GCA_020466265.1). Classification (NCBI taxonomy): domain Eukaryota; kingdom Metazoa; phylum Chordata; class Actinopteri; order Kurtiformes; family Apogonidae; genus Siphamia; species Siphamia tubifer. Next base: position 11,470,698 of record CM035790.1, read on the forward strand.
CATTGGCCCAATGTATTTTGACTTCTCAAGACGGCACTAGAGCAACATTTCTTTACTGACATTTACTAACCCTATGTGTAGCCTACTCTACATATACCCCCCCCCCCTGCAAACGTTCAGAAAGGGCTCATTGCTGTGAATGTGTGTGTGAATGTGTGTGTGTGTGTGTGTGTGTGTGTGTATGAGTGGTGAGAGTTATCCCTGGCAACCACGCCCCTGGCATATTCATCCCTGTGCGATCACTGTGGATTCAATAAGCCTTGAACTGATGTGTCGTGGTTCGCATCTAATTACTGGTGAAACTTTTCACTTTATGTACTTTTCAGTCATACAAATTGGTTTGTTTGAATGCATCTTATTGATCTGAAGGAATGAAGCTGAGTGGAAATGTTGACCTCTGTCTTTGTCTTTTCTCTGTGACAGACTGTCAAGCAGACATTGCTTTTCTGCTGGATGGCTCAGGGAGTATGACTTCTGCAGACTTTGAAAAAATGAAGAACTTTGTTTATAATTTAATCAGCGCCTTTGTGGGAATAAATGCAAGGGTAGGAATGTGATCACAGTGCAAATGAGTTTTTCGATATAAAAGGCTGTTATTCTTCTATTTATAACTTTATTTTTAAAGCAAAATAGTTCAATTACCAGAGTTCTGTTATTTTGACAACTTCACCTCTAATAATGTCATTAATTTTTCTTTTTCCTGTTTTCACAGTTTGCAATTGCCCAGTTTTCTAGTAGACAAATGTTTACCACCCATTATTACTTTAACAATTTCCATACCAATGGATCATGGGAATCACAATTTACTTCTATAAATCATCTTGGGGGGCTAACCGACACAGCTAATGCCATCAGACGTGTTGTGTAAGTACCTTTAAAATGTGATGTCATTGTGATCATGGAAATATGCAATGTGGTCTATTTATATGATTGTTATTCGTAGTTAATCAAAAACCAAAGTGAAATAATATTTGAGACAATATTTGATCATAGAACAGAGTGGTGTCTCAGTGAAAAATAGGGATGAATTGCTCTAAAAGTTTTTTGAATCATACAACTACATGTTTAATGCTGTGAGGATTGCAAAAACATCTTGTGTTTATGTTATCTTTTTGTTTCATTTCATTAGTAACGATATCTTTGTAGCAAGTCGTGGTTCTCGGAATAACGTGAAGAAAGTGTTAATTGTGATTACTGACGGAAGACCAACTGATAGAGACTTGGGAAACGCTGTTCAGGTTGCTCAGGCAAAACAAATTATTCGATTTGCTATTGGGGTAAGCTGTTAAAAACACTCATGCATCCATCAATCTCCAAAACACATAATTCAAAGAAATATTATTTGTGTTTTTTAAAGACATGACTATTGCCCTTTTGTTTTGTGATCTGTGCACAGAACAGTACCTGTATCTAGAGTTTATTTTCTATGGGTGTTAAGGATGATGTGACAGAACACCATTATTATTATAGGACATTACAGTTTTGGGATAAAAACCTTGAAATGAACTAATTCGTTTTCAAAAGAAAACATTATATCTGCTCTTACAAAAACACACATGAGTTGACAGTTTGAGTTATAACTAGTGAATGCCTCTTGGTAACATTTATGGTAAAACAGAGCACACAAGTCTTGTGTTAAAAAGGTTTGACGAACTGCTGATACAAAACCTTTTAAACTTTGTTCAACACATTTAAATATAAGTACATTTTCAAAACAAATGAAGAAGGTGTAGCTGAGCATAATGCTAAATGTCTTCTGTGCATTTTATATAAATTCACAGGTGGGGCGGGCATTTGATGATGCTTCTGCAAGAAATGAATTGAATATAATTGGTTCATTGCCGTCAAGTGACCATGTCTTCCAAGTGGAGAACTTTAATGCTCTTGACCAAATAAGGATAACTTTGTTGGACAACATCTTAACTATCAAAGGTATGCAAAGCTTTAACTGTTAAGCTTATAATACAGGAGAAGAAAAAAGGTTTTCACACACCCTCAATATTTTTCATAGTTTCCAATATCATCATGAAATATTTGCAGAATATTTGGTAATTTGGTTGCATCAGACAAACAGTTGCTAATTATTTTTTATGTTTATTGTTCATAAGAAAACAAATAAGGACAACTAAACTAGTGTTGCCAGGCACAACAAACACCACCCTCTCACAAACATTTTGCCCAATTTCATATATATATATATATATACATCAATATAATACAAATGCCTGTCCAAAAATGTTTTTCCACCAGTGCATGTTCTATTTTTAAGTAAAATCAGAATATTCTATATATATAGTGTAAACAACTACTTTATTTGTTGTTTCTTTACATAATACATACTATAGACTGATCAGTCATAATATAATGAAGACTGACATGTCAATGGGTTGGATACATTAAACCAGTGTTTCCCAACCCTGGTCCTCGAGGCACACTGTCCTACATGTTTTAGATGTTTCTATCTCCAACCACACCTGATTCAAATGATCAGCCTATCATCCAGCTCTGCAGAAGAATGATAATTACCGTCAGGTGTGTTCAAAGGGGAAACCTCTAAGACAGGGGTCTCCAAACTATTCCACAAAGGGCCGGTGTACCTGCAGGTTTTTGTTCCAACCAACCAAGAGTTCACAGTTTGACCAATTGACTCTCTGCAGACTGAGAGCACTTGATTAATTGATTGAAGTCTGGTGTGTTGCTGCTTGGTTGGAACAAAAACCTGCAGCCACACTTGCCCTTTGTGGAACAGTTTGGAGACCCCTGCTCTAAAACATGTTGGATAGTGTTCCTCGAGTACCAGGGTTGGGAAACACTGCATTAGACAAGAAGTGGACATTTACACCTGAGCTTGTTGTATTGAAAATGTTGACAAAAAGGAGAAATTGTGAGAGAAACTATGTTGGTCAAATACCTGAGTCAGGGCATCTCCAGATCTTCCAGATCTTGTTTATTCCCAATGTAAATTGGTTCGTACCTACCAAAGGTATTAAAAGAACAATTTAATCCAAACCAATTCAGCATATATGCCATCATAAAAATATTTCTACTTGAAGAGAAGAATTGTTTTATCATCTGACATGTCATATAAACATATCAAATTAAATTAAATTAAATTAAATTAAAACTGCAAGCGGTAAAAGGCCTCCGCCGTCCCTTGTGACCGCTGACAACAGCTGACAGTGAGATGACATCGTACCGTGGGTTGGACGCTAGAAACAGACACTTTGGTTTAAATATGTATGGGGGGGCTATAGAGTGACTTATTTGAAATGTTGTTTGTTGAATGGGTGTAGAACTGTGAGACTAACTGAGCAAACTATAGTCAAATTTCAGGCAAATCTGTGTCATAAGGACAAATGTCAAAAACCAGAAAGAAACTAAGCAGGAACAATTACGCATTTTTCGGACCCATCAACACTTAACATGGCGTGCACATGCTCAGAAAAGACTCACTGTTGATTGAACATTTATTTTAGAACAATATTAGTGCTGATCCAGACACCTGTAAACATCCACATGATCCTTTTGAACATCATTCCTTACATTAGTACCATTACTTCATGGTACCGAACAAAGCAGGTACACTCACTGTTCATGCAGAGGTGGACCTTACAGACACTGTAGAACACAGGTGTCAAACTCCAGTCCTCGAGGGCCAGTGTCCTGCATGTTTTAGAGATTTCCCTCTTCCGTGTGATTCAGTTTAACCCTTTAACTCCTGAGATTTTAGCAATCAGTAAAAAAGTAAAAAATAAAATAAAATGAAATGAGCATCAACACAAACAAAAATGAATAATAAGCTAACAAAATAATTGGTAACATGAGCAAAGTATGACACAAATCACAGAAAATCAAAGAAAAATGACATCTAAAAAAACCCAAAATGTAGAAAAATAAACAAAATCAGCAACAAAATGAACAAAAAACTAATACATACTTACAAAATGAAAAAGCAATGTAGAACTTTTTTTTTAAAACCCCCCCCAAAAAATTATTAAAATTTGGTCCCAGCAGTTTTAATTTTGCCTTTAATTTTTAATAATTTTTTTTTTACACCTTTTCCATCCACAAAACTAAAAGCAAAATGATAGAATTTTTCTGAATTTTGAAACTAAACCATCCATTCAGAATGCATCAGCACTGACACTTAAAGAGTTAATAATCAGCTCCTCATCAGACTGATAATGATGCAATGGGCTCCAGGTGTAATGGAACAAGGAAACATCTAAAACAGGACCACAGTTTGACACCCCTGCTGTAGACCACATTGGACGTCAGATTGTCACTGTCTTGTAATGTGTGGAAATGACTAAAAATAGTCACTTGCCTATTAAAGTGTTAAAGTGTGTGTATTCTTATTGGTAACTGTTGTGTATCTTTAGTCTCAAACATGTCTGTTGTGACTCTGGAGCCAAACTGGTCTGAGGTTTACAGAGGAGAGAAAATCACCCTCAGATGTCAAATCCACAGAGGAGACAGAGAGTGGGAGCATGAATGGATAACACCAAAGTCAACCCTGAATAAAACACAATCTGAAATCAGAATAACTGAAGCTTATTCAGACCTTACTGGAAACTACAGCTGCAGAGGAAAAATGAAACAGTGTTTTTCAACAAACTGGAGTGACATAGTCACACTGACAGTAACAGACGGTACGATTCAGCACACATTATTAATAAACAATTCAAATCTATTCTGTAAACACAATAATCCAGTAGTACATACATCCTATCAGAAGGTCAGTGATGTGTTTATTCCTCTAACAGGTAAACCTCGTCCTGTTCTCATTGTGTCTCCATCATGGCTGAATCCTGGAGCCTCAGTAAATCTGGCGTGTCATGTTGAACATCCATCTGCAGGATGGAGGTTTTATTGGTATGAGGCTGTTCCTAATCCAGTGGATGAAAAGTACAGGTATGAGCTGTTACCTGACAGCAGTGAAGGAACTGAACAACAGGTTTTCACCATCTATGGACAAAAAAACACCAGAGGTTATGTGTGTAGAGCTGGAAGAGGAGAGCCACAGTTTTATTCTGAGTACAGTCAACTTAAGTTTACCTGGTCTGGAGGTGAGTTTGTCATTTTTTCCAGATGTCAGATCCGAGTGTGAATGTGTCAGTGTATGATAATAAAAATGAGGGTCAAGAGAAAGATCTTTTTTTTCACACCTCTGCAGAAGTGTGATGAATGTTGATGTCATTGCAGACATTTCAACAGTTCAGATTGACCCATGTCAGAACCAAAAGCTCACATTCTATTACATTTGTACTATTCACACTGCCATGGTGAGAGTCAGACACAAGCAAAAAAAAATTGTTTTGGGTAGTTAGAGAGTCTACCTATGTTTACCTGGTCTGGAGGTGAGTTTTTTTATTTTGTTTGTTTGTTTTTATCAACAACACAGACAAAAACCTAATAACTGTTTCCTCTAGATTTAATGTCAGTAAAAAAATAAAAAAAAACATAAAACAGAAGCAGCGCTTTCCAAAACATTGCAACTGTTCCTATGGTAATTATGGTCATCTTGTTTAGGCCACAACAAAAAGTAATAGAAGACCACATAATTCTGCTTATCTTCCAAAAAATATAGTGATTTTTCTTTTATTTATGAAGAAAGCACAGAATGCATGGCTGCCAGCGGTGATCTCCACAGGCCAAGGAAGCACAGGGCGAACACACGGAGAAGAGAGGAAGTCTATCCTTTAAATTCTGAGTCCAGGTGTAGCTCGTTGGCTGCAACTCAGGCTCCACCTGAGCCTTCACAGCTGAAGCCAACTCTCTGGAATGAAAAAAACACACAACGAAAACCAGAGACAACCAGACTAGGGCCATGACATTATGCTTTAAATGTGTATTGTTTTACCGAGTGATAAAAATGTGACCAATGGTTTAATTTAAAGCTCAGTGTTTTAGTGTGATTATTATTATTTTTCAGATATGGACTCATCAGTGTCTCTCAGAGTGAGTCCAAACAGAAGTCAACACTTCACCTCTGAGTCTATCTCACTGAGCTGTGAGACCAACTCTATTAAATGGAGAGTGAGACAGTTCTATGACAACCGTTACTCAAATTGTGACAATTACCAATGGAAGACTTATAATTCATCTCCATGCATCGTCTCCAGAACCGTACACAGTGGTACAGTGTTCTGGTGTGAGTCTACCTCAGGACAGTTGAGCAACGCAGTCAACATCTCTACTCATGGTACATTTTCTTTACATTTCTCTTTATGTCTATTTTCTATAACTTCAGCTGTAAAGAAGACCTATTTTGAAATAGAAAAGCAGACCAGAGAGAGCGCAGACTCCACCAAGGCAGATGAGATGGGGGTCTGTTCCAAACAATTGCTTTATTGTTGTTTGAAGTTATATAACCCCCCCCCCCCCCCCCCAGTGGTGGAAATAATCCTGCGTTAATGTGAATAGAATCATTGAATGTCTGAATAATTCAGTACCTTGGCATCTTTGACAAAACATCAGAGCTCAATATTCTCAACACTAATGATCATTTTTATATCATATTTTAATATTAGAAAGCAGAAATATTACATAGAAGCCATTTAACAGCCAATGTAACCAGTTACAATATAGTGAAATGTAATAAATGTGTATGATATGACACACATTTTCACAAATGTTTATTTTTACTCCACCAAGGAATAGCAGAGTAAGGTTTTTGTTACTGTTTATTTGTCTGTCTGTTTGTCAGTCTGTTAGCAAGTAACTCAAAACATTATGGACAGATTTCTGGTTTTTCTAGTTTTGGTTTTAAAAAATATACCCCATTTTTTTATTAATTAAAAAAAACCTGAAAATTATGCATGTTCTTTAGAATACTGGGTGATGTGTGGTTACATTTATACGTCAATGATTAGAGTGAAGTACAGTTTGCAGTACATTAATGAAACGGTTAAAGCCTCTTAAAGTCATTTATACACTCGGTCCATTGTCTGGTTTTTACTCTTACATTGTCGTACCTTGTAGCATCCAACATTATTACCAATTTGTCCGATGTTTCATATTTAGGTGGAACTTGAGATGCTCTTGGACCAGTTCATTGGCCATTTCCTTGATCCTGACTTAAATTTCCAGGTTAAATCTGGGTTGACACTAATGTTGTTCTGCTTTTGTCTGGTGTTTTGGGAAAAATGATGTAACTAATAGTTTTTGATATAATTATTAAGTAAGCATATTTAACTCTACTCAAATTCTATTCATAGCCTAAGTGGTTGGTTAAGATATACCTCTTTAAGTCTTCTCATTATCTTTTCACTAATTTAATATTACAATCATAGTTTACAATCAGTTACAGTATTACACCATATTTCAGCATAACATTACTTTTAAGATTACAAAGTCACTTGTCAGAAAAGTCCAGTGTGACCCAAGAGGGGTCATGAGACACTGAAGGGGGTAAGCTTACATACATAGCATGTAACACCTTCCCATCGACCCCTCCTTCTTCAGATGTTATCTGTCTTTAGCTCCTTGAAGGGTTGTTGGGCGTCGGTTCTTCTTCCCCTGCAATAGTCACCTCTGCATGCCTACCATGTGATCACTTTGACAGTCACCATTAGACTCCAAAAAGTACATTTATGCATTAACATTTGTGTCTCTGATATTATTGTAATTTTCCAACACACCGGTCTTTGGGGGGGGGGGGGTGAGTTTATAGTTATGGGGGCAGATGAAGTGAGGGGATAGTGGCAGTGGTAGGGGCTATAGATGCAGGGGAGCTGTCATTGTCAAAAGCAGTGGCCAAAGAGTCCTTACAACATTCATTGTTGGTTTTATTTGTGTTACATTCAAACTGTCTCTGATTGTTCCACAGGTGATATTATTTTAGAGAGTCCTGTGCATCCTGTGACTGAAGGACAACCTCTGATTCTCAGCTGTAGACTGAGGACAGACACTAATCTGTATGTCAGTTTCTACAAAAATGGAGAACTAATCCAGACTGGAACCAGTAAAACACTCAAATTCTCTGCAGTGTCTAAGTCAGATGAAGGTCTTTATAGGTGTGAAATACAGACACAAAGATCACAGGTTTGGATGTCATTAGAGAGCTGGCTGTCAGTCAAATGTAAGTGTACTGAAACTCATAGATTTTTATTTGTGTAACAAAATCCACATATTTGTTTTAGTTCAGTGCGTGATGAATTTATTTTATGTAAGACTTATTATTTTATATAACAATATGTAAGACTTGATGTGACCATAGATATATATTTTTTCAAATGCATTTTGGAAAACAAGAAGTAAAGGGAATATACTTAATATCTCTCTCAAAATGTGTAAAAGAATGTTTGTAATTGATAAATGAAGATCATATTTACATGAATTTTTCCAGCTGTAACAATCAAGGACACACCTCCATTTCCTGTGCTGCTGATCATTGGTCTGGTTTCTGGCATCTTGCTGATGATTCTCCTTTTACTGTTAGCACTGGGTTGGTACAAAACATCCAAAGGTGAGATGTTAGCATTAGTTTTTAATAATAAGCAGTGATGTGTCACACTACAGTGGTTTGTGATGTTAACGTTCCTCTGATAAACGTTTTCACAGGTTTGTGTTGGAACAGGTCAGTCTTGTCTTTCTTTACAGTCACAGTAATCATTTCATTCACACAGTTTGACCCCTATTGTTTGTTAAACTTTGTTCATTATTTGTTCAGATTCATGGAGTCACAGGGATCCAATCAGGGTCAATTCACCGCCCAAACTATCAAACAGGATAAAAACCAACTGCAGGTCTACTCCTCCCTTCTCCACGGTCAGTTCACATTGACTCTTAGTTATTTAATAAAGTGACAGTCAGTGGAGGCTCATCAATAGAGGGCGCTAGGCTGCTACTCAACCTGTCACACATGAAGAAGAAGACAAAAGGAATCACTTAAAATAATTTTACAAAAACATGAATAATTAACCAAGAGGTGTCAGACAAAACAAGTTCACATTGACTCTTAGTTATTACCTCCACCAGTGGAGGTTATGTAATCATCAGGGTTTGTTAGTTTTTTAGTCTGTCTGTTAGCTATATAATTCAAAAAGTTGTCAATACATTTCAACAAAATGTTCACGGAATGTTCACAGAATGACAAAAGCATTCTGAAGGATTCTTTACTGACTGGGAGATAGGGTCAGTTTGGACAGAAATGGTTTTAAGTCAATATATGATACTGGCAGTGGTGTGTTCTGAAGTGACAGTCAGTGGAGGCTCATCTGTTACATGAAGAAGAAGACGAAAGGAATCACTTAAAATAATTTTACAAAAACATGAATAATTAAGCAAGTGGTGTCAGGTACAACAAACCTCGCCCCCTCGCACACATTTTACCTGATTTGTCCTGTCACTGATATTTTTGGTGACTTTGACCTTTGACCTACAGTCACCAAAATGTAATGGGATCTATTGTTGACCACCTCACACCTTTCCTGAAAATAATTGCAAGTTTTGGCATAAATTTGCTGAAAAAAAAACAGACAAACAAAAACAATCGAACCAAAGACAATAAAAAACAAGTTGACGCTTAACATGATACAGACTGTGACCCCCCACCACCACCACCACCACACACACACACACACACACACACACACACTTCCGAAGTGGAGGTAAGGGGTATGTTTTTGGTTTATTTGTCTGTCTGTTTGGTCTGCAAACACTACTGGACCAAATTCCATGAAAATTTCAGGAAAGATGCAAGGTGGTCCAGAAAAGATCCCATTAAATGTTGGTGAATAGGTCAAAGGTTAAGTTCACAGTCACCAAAAATGTGTTTTCAGAATAAGATGTACTGTAAGATACTGTACAAATCAGGTAAAATGTTTGGGAGGGGCCATGGTTTGTTGTGCCTTGTTTGTTTAACACTCTAGCAGCAAAACTATTGGTTGAATTCATACCAAATTTGGTTTATATATTTCCTGTGAACCAAGATAATATATCATTATATTTTGCCAAGTAAAAAAAATATTTTAGGAATTTTTATTTCAGTGCACTTCAAACTTGGTACATATATAGAGGAAATGGATATGCTGACATCAGCTGGATCGATGCTAAAATAAACTCCAGTATGTGTGAGGGGCGGAGTTTGTTGTGCTTGGAACCACTTGTTCAAAGTTACCTATTTAAGTGGCTAAGTACTTATTTTTGTTCACAGAGCCACAAATAATGAACTAAAAAAACCCATTAAAAATCACATCTATAAAGACTGATTTATGGTGTTGATATTCTTTTTCCTCCAGGTGATCTCTGTATCTATGAATCAATACATACTTCTAGAAACACTGCAGATGGTAACGTATTATATTCACTATTAGTGCATTATTTTAACTGAAAGAATTACATTTCCCTCAGTTCAACTGTTCTCATTTCAGGTGAAGATGAATATGAATGCATTTTGTCTCCACATCATGGTGATGCAGAGAATGAAGACTACTGTAATGTAAAACCTCATAACTAACGCTTCCCCAGTTCAACAACAGTAGCACCTAAACACCTATACATATTCAGCACCATTGTATAGATTTTATTGTAGTTTCAGAACCATAAATAGCAGCACATAATCAATGATATGTGACAAATATGAGCTGAAACACTGAACCCAAGATTCAAATGTAAAGTGTATTTTTTAGGATGGAATTGAAATATTAGAACAATGTGTATATTTTGATATTATATTACATGAAAAAATTTGCTTTTATATATATGTTTATTGTGCATCATGTATTTTTTTAGATGCCTTTTAATGATATACATTTTGCTTTTACAAAAATACATGAAAGTAAGGTTTAGGGATGACAATTATAAACATTCAAAACCATCAACCATTTTAATTCATACTCCCACTGTTTATAAAGTCCATTTTCTCCAGCACCTTTTTCTTAGCTCCTCCTGAAGCCATAAGATGAAAGTGTCATCAGTTTAACATTTCCTATGATAAAAATAAAAAAGGCCCATTGCAATGGTTCCTTCCGCAGCCAACATTTAGTGAAGGGTTTTTTAGCTGATGTGAAAAGACTCAACAACATCTCAATTTACGTAATTCATCTGGAAAATAACCAAGATACTACAAAACAACAGCTGATGTTAAAGCCTAGTATTTTCAATATTACTGTGGTTAACTCCAACCACACTGCAAAAAAAAAATCTAAATTTTACCTGAAAATACAGGGTCAACGTGGGGTTTTCCTTTCCTACACATAGGGGTAAGGTGACCAAACAAAAACCAAAGTCATGTTTAAGACCTGATATTACTGTTTTGACTAGCATCAGGAAAAACAATGTGCAGCACAAAGAAAGAAATAGGTTAGTGACAAATCTAATCTACATTCCATGTCAGCCACAGTCTACACCACAACCTGGGAAAAATATGGATTTTAGCATGTTAAATTTAGCTCTCTTAAATATTAGATCTTTGACAGGTAAATCCTTCTTAATCAATGATTTTATTGAAAACCATTACCTTGATTTTATGTTTTTAAATGAAACATGGCTGGGACAAGATAACAGTGCAGCAGTTCTTATTGAATCAACCCCCCCTAACTACACTTTCATTAGTGAATCCAGATTACACAAGAAAGGAGGGGGCATTGCCATTCTACTTAAGGATACTTTCCAAGTTAAGAAGGTAACATATGGACAGTTCGACTCTTTTGAATATGTAGCTCTCCAACTAAAATCTTCCTGTAGATCAACCTTTGCAACTATCTACAGACCTCTGAAATACAATGCAAAGTTTTTTGATGAGTTTGCCAAATGTCTGTCTATGTTATGCATCAACTTTGACTGTATTGTTTTAGCAGGTGATTTTAACATTCATGTTGACAACAGTAATGATGGAAGTGTTAAAGAATTTTTGAATATTCTGGATAATTTTGGGCTTTCTCAGCATGTAAAGGATCCAACACATAACAAAGGGCACATATTAGATCTAATTGTTACCAAAGGTATTAATATTTCTGAGGTAATGCTGATTGATGTGGCTCTCTCTGATCACTATTGTGTCCTCTTTAAAGCTACTGCCCCCACTAATCCTGACAAAAAGGAGAGTGAGATGATCAGAAAACGTTATATTAATGACAACACCTGTACATTATTCACTGAAGCATTCATACCATCACCATTACTGCCTTCAGCTCCTGTCGATGACCTAGTAAATAGTTTTAGCTCCAAAGTTCAAACGGTCATTGATTCCATCGCCCCAATAAAGACCAAAGTCCTTTCACGAAAACCAAGGCAAACCTGGTTGCGTGCTGCTTCAGTGAAGCTAAAAAAAAAGGCTGTGCAGACGGGCAGAACGAAAGTGGCGAAAAAAAAAACTACAGGTTAACTATGACACCTATAAAGAAAGTCTGCAGGCCTATAACCAGGAAGTCAAACATTCAAGGCAGTCCTTTTTCTCTGAGATGATCAACAGACACAGTAATAATGCACGCACATTGTTTTGTGTTGTGGACAGACTAACAAATCCAATAGCTTCAAGTCCATCTGACCTGGTGTCCGAAAAGTCATGCAATGACTTTGCTGTTTTCTTTACAGATAAAATATTAAATATAAGACAGACAGTCTGTAGCTCCAGCTCAGGAAAGATGTTTTTATCACGTGTACCTTCTTGTCATCTGGAACACTTTGTCCTTGTCGATTACACATCACTGATGGAAATTCTTAAACAGTTAAAGTCAACAACCTGCTGCCTTGACCATCTGCCTACCGAATTTTTAAAAAATGTTTTTAACTGTATAGCTTCAGATATAGTGCAGATAGTAAACAGTTCTCTTCAGTCAGGACAGTTTCCTCAGGCCTTGAAAACTGCAGTAATTAAACCTCTTCTAAAAAAGCCTAATCTGGATGCTTCAGTAATAGGTAACTACAGGCCCATATCAAACACACCATTTTTGGGAAAAATCATTGAAAGAGTTGTTTTTCAGCAAATTCATTCCTTCTTGGTGCAAAACAGTCTTTATAGTGACTTTCAGTCTGGATTCCGAGCACACCACAGCACTGAGACTGCACTGATCAAAGTGCTAAATGACATTCATCTGAATAATGATTCATCCAGAACCTCTGTCCTAGTACTATTGGACCTCAGTGCCGCATTTGATACAGTTGACCACGACATACTGCTTGACAGACTGGAAAAGTGGGTGGGGCTTACGGGCACTGTGTTAAACTGGTTCAAATCTTATTTACAAGATAGGAACTACTTCGTTTCAGTTGGCAATCACAGGTCAGTGAGTACAAAGATGGTGTGTGGGGTTCCCCAAGGGTCAATTTTGGGACCGCTTCTGCTCAACATCTATATGCTGCCCCTGGCTCAGATCATAGAGCATTTCAACATTTCTTACCACACATACGCAGATGACACAGAACTTTATATTTCCGTGTCATCACACGATTAGAGTCCCTTACTGACACTAAGTAAATGCATTCATCAAATCACTGAGTGGATGTGCCAGAACTTCCTCCAGCTTAATGCGGACAAAACAGAAGTGATTGCTTTTGGCCCCAAAAAAGAAAGGTCAAAGGTCAGTGCTCACCTTGAGTCCATGTCACTAAACCCCACAAACCAAGCCAGAAATCTGGGTGTAATTATTGACTCTGACCTGAAATTTAACAAACATTTAAAAGCCATTACCAAATCTGCCTATTACCACCTAAAGAACATTGCTAAAATCAAGGGTCTTCTGTCCAAACCAGACACAGAAAAACTAATTCATTTATTCATTTTCAGTAAGTTAGATTACTGCAATGGTGTCTTCACTGGTCTAAACAAAAAATCAATCAGGTAGCTACAGCTGATCCAAAACGCTGCTACCAGAGTCCTGACCAGTACCAGGAAACTGGACCACATCACACCCGTCCTCAAATCCTTACATTGTCTTCCTGTGGGTCAAAGGATAGAATTCAAAATCTTACTCCTGGTCTATAAAGAACTAAACGGCCTTGGACCCAAATACATCCTAGACCTACTGGTTCCCCATGAAGCATCCAGAGCCCTGAGGTCATAGGTCATCAGGAACAGGTTTACTGTGTGTTCCAAAGATAAGAACGAAACAAAGTGAGGCATCATTCAGTTACTCTGCTCCTCAACTGTGGAACAAACTACCTGGATACCTGAGGTCTGAGAACAACTGTCACTTCATTTAAATCAGGCCTGAAAACATTATTGTTCGCTGGAGCTTTTACTTAGATTATTATTTGCTTTAAAATGTTTTTATGTCTTGAGTTTAATTGTCTTTTAATGCATCTTTATCATTTTAATTTTCTTCTGTTTCTGTTTTTGTGTAAAGCACCTTGAGTTGTCCTGTACATGAAATGTGCTATACAAATAAATTTGCCTTGCCTTTATAATTTTAATTGTATTGCATTGATTGATGTACAGTATTAGGTCAATACTTGATTGCAATACAAGACTCTAAAAACCACAGTGCTGATAAAATTATTGGTTAAGGTGTATGTTTTTAACATTCACTGAAAATGTTCTTATTCTCTGACTCCATTGTACAGTTTTTTGTTCTTGTGCTGTTTATGTTTGTCCTTTACTTAACAATTGTCAATAAAGACTTACAAAACTGGCGCCAATTCTCTGTACGTTTCCAATATTATGTTTGAAGGCACTGTTATTATATGTGTACGTTTGTCTTCTCTTTCCATTCCAATTAAGAATATGTTTTCTTCATCCGTTAGTCAACGAACACTATAATAAACATTACCTGTTATTCGTGTTTCCCAGAGGTGTATTTATAATCATTCCTCCAGCAGAGGTCGCTGTCTGTTTAACAGCTGGGAGGTGGGTGTTTATTAGACTGTGGCCATTGGGGCTTGAACAGAGCATGGCTGTGTGTCCCTGTTGAGGTGGGATGTGTATGTCAGGACCAGAACACACCAGTCTCAGTCCTTCTTACCGCTCGCCTTGCATACACCTCCTGTACATGTTTACCCTCGAACTCAGCCCAAACTGTTTGTGAGTGAGGCTCTCTTTTCATGGCTACTCGCCCCCCCCAGTCCTCTTTCCGCCAAATAAACATTGCACCGGAAATTGCAGGGATATCTGGGATTTTTGAGGGGTCCCGGTGGAAAGGAGGAGAAGGGCTGGAACAAGGTGCTCTCTGTGACACCTTAGAGGTGAGGGGAGGGCAAAGACGCAGAAGAAGAAGGGGAGCAGAGGGGAGGGCGTGACCTTGCCTTGGGTGGTTGGTGGAGTGGGCGGCATCAGTAAGACACAGATCTAATGACGAACAGGTACAGGTGACCCAGTTCTCTTTGACCTCATCAGGAGTGTTGAGGCCCTGAGTGTGTGTGTGCTAAGGCTAATATTCATCAGTAAAGAGGCTGACCCAGGCTAAAGGCCAACAAGCAACAATACTATGTCATGCAGAATAGGACTGCATGATATTAGAAAAAACTGATATTGTGACTTTTTTTAACCCTGCGAGATATATATATATAGAAATACTCAGGAGTATAAGGCCTGATATGGCATCATATGACATCAAAATGTGATGTGATGGAGCCATAGATGTTGACCCACCAGATGTCCAAAGGTGAGACGATGTGAATAAAAAAAACTATGACATTCTATCTCATCTGAATCCTAAGATATTACCACTGATGTGTTTTAGCTGTTGACCTTTAGTGTGACCTTGACCTTTGACCTTAATTGCTCAATCTTCCTGAAAGTTTGATCAAAATCCAGTTCAGAACGTTTTGCGTAATCTTACTGACAAACAGACTCGAATTTAATACCTCCTTTGTGGAAGTAATAATAATAATAACTACAAAAGCACTCTGAGAGTGCAAACCTCCACCAAGGAGGTAATAAATTCGAGTCTGTTTGTTTGTCTGTCAGCAGGTTTTGATAAAATTTGATAAAAGTGGATCAAATTTTACATTGCGGTAAATGGAGGATACATTTCAAAGTGATCCAGAATCCAGGATTTCTTCCAGATCACCACTAAAATGTAATTATGTGTTCCTTGTGACATTACCAACACATCCTGAAAATGTTATCAAAATCCCTTCAGAACTTTTTGAACTTTGTTAATCCTGCTGACAGACAGACAGACAAACAAACAAACAGACTCAAATTTAATATCTCCTTGGCAGAGGGAAAAATTTCCAAATTCCAAAAATGTTGCTTTTCTTTCTTAATCTGACTGTTGCCAGATGGTATTTCACAATACCATCTGGAAGTCTTTTAGAACCGATCTGTTTTCAAAGGAGGGGCCTTATCTAAAATCCTTGCATGTGATTAGATTAAAAATCTGTCCATTTTTTGACTGACACCACTTCATCCACTCAGGTTAAACCATCAAAAATAGTTTTCATCAGGTATATACACATCAACAGAAAGTTTTAAACTTACCATTTATATGTGATGTTTATTTATAACCTCGTCTACTACGATGCCCACCAAGTGCTTCTGGTAAACATCGTAAAGCATGGTTCTACATTTATCCTTCAGCCATTACTCAGGGCTACAGAACCCAACCTGAAAACATCTGTTGCAGATGTGGTTGTCATTTCTTCCTCCCAGTTCCATTACTGTCAGTCCTAGTTTACCAGCCTCTTTGACTTGGTCCTCTACCAACACAACCAGGGGGGGGGGGGTACCACAATAACCATGGGCTTCTGCACTGGTACTATTTATTTATCCACCAGTGGAACCATCTGATAGATCAAATTCTAAACAAACCCGGTCAGAAGAAGAGTGAAAACATCATTTCCATTAACAAACATTTCCAAAGTTGTCCTCTGTTCGTCTTTTAAGGAATGAACATGTGGTAGAGTCGACAAAACACTGGACACTCAAATACCGAACGCACTCACGTTGTTTATCTGTAAAGACTACACTACTTGACGTCACACCAGACACAACACTTCCGCGTAGTCCCATACTGATTGGCTCCTTCGTTTGGAAATAGAGTCGATCCCCGTGTGACTCAGATGGTTGTGTGAGCGTAGCGTAAGGCAGCCAGATGACGTAAATCAGGTTATTTCTTTCTGGCACTGAGCCTTAATTTTGGGTGTTTTTCTCTTGTTCGTTGCTCATTTTTCATTCTTGTTACCAGTGATTCACTCCAAACTGGTTCAGAATGAGTGTGATGTTCTCAGTGTGTGTCACGTTCGATTGAAATTAGATGAAAAAATGTTGAATTAATTTGTCTCATACATTGCAGGACCTGCCATGTGACTATTGCACACACGTACGTTGCGATGTGGAATGAGATGCAGAATGAGCAGTGCTGCATGTTTCCTTACATTTAACAACTTCTTAGAAGTGTTGTAACTGCCTGCAACTAATGCAACTCCTCTCATGACTGTTTATTGCACCAACCTGCAGATGGGAAAACAACAGCCCCTGACAAAGCACATGAATGTGAGGGTGTGTGTGTTCTTTGGGTAGAAAAAGATGCACCATCCTGTCTTTGTATACGAGTCCCACCCCACCTCACCCTCTATAAACCTCTGGGCCTTTCTTTGATAATAACAGGCTGATGACGTACCCGCTGGAAAACAACATAAAGGCTGTTGTTGAGCAGAATGCACTGGGAAGATTATTACAGCTGATTACCTTGTATTTATTTCAGTTGGTATGAAATTGTATCCTTGTGACTTTTTAGTGTACTCACATCCTCCCACTAGTCTGTCATCTTTTTTTATATATGTTGCAAGTCTTCTCTTTCTGTCTTACCACTGGTCTGTAATTGAGTTATTTTGACTGTCTGTTCCTTCTGTACATTATAATGATTATAGTCAATTAGAGCAAATGAAATATACATATAAATGTACAAATAGGAATTCAAATTAAGGCCTTTCTCATCTTTCACTGAGGGTTGAAGGGTGGGAATGTCTACAAATACAGAGATACACATGAAGATGTGACCATGGGAGTGAGAATTTGTAAGCATCAATTATGGCCAGTGTAAACACACACACATACAGCTGGTATTGATGTGAAGATGCTAGAACTGTATGCCTTTAAGTGCAGAAAGTGTTGAGGAATAAATGTGATTTTTATCAGTTATAGTCCCTGCCCATGTGACCCCACCTGGTGTGTCCACCATAGTGACGGTCTACCCTCCCTCTCCCCGCATGTAATCAGCCTGTAGATCAGTTATGATGTAATTGTGTTTAGTCAAATATTAGTTCAGCTTTAGCTTTGTTTGTTTTTTTTGTTTTTACTAATTTATCCCTAGTTTAGCCTAAATTTTCACAGCAATACACTTTAAAGACATCTATGCTAAATAGGTTTTCTATTTCAACAATGAAATACTTTTGAAAATATATATTTTAGTACTTTTTAGGTACAATCCTAATGAGGTAATTTTCCACATGTCAGTAGTAGTTTGTCCACTCAGTGTTTGCAGTTTTCACAGCAGTTCCAGGTTCGTTTCACTACTGACTAGACTGCATCAGGCTAATGCTAATGTTAGCTTGTGCACACAAACGTGCTGGATTTCTTTTATAAGAGAAAATGTATACATTTTACTCCAACACCAAACTACATTTGCAGAGAACTCATTTAATTACTTTCAGGAGTGCAATTTACCTGATCCAAAATGAAGACTGCAAAGCCACATGTGGTGCGTTCAAGGACACCAAACACTGTCATCAGCGTTTTGCCTGTTAATTACAGACAACCACTTGTTTCTCTGTGTTGTTTCTTTTTGGATATGATATAAGACTATTCCCTTAGCAGGATCACATTTTTGATTGCATCCGACTGTACATCAACGCTCAGGCATTGTTGGTTTCTTGCTGTTTCTGGACTAGACTAATGTTAGTGACTGTTCAGTAGTTAGCATTAGCACTGTCAAAATGGAGGCGCTCTATGGGAATGGGAATCCCCTATAGTTACTAACAAGTGGTGCCCGGCACAACAACACCCCCCCACACACACGCACACACACATACACACATTTGACTTGATGCTCTTATCATAGTGAAAATGCATTATTGGTGACTGTGACCTTTGACCTACATTCACCAACATTTAATTATTGTGGACGACATCACACCTTTACTGAAAATTTTATGGAAATTGATCTGGTAGTTTTTGTGTAAACCTGCTCCCAAACAAACAAACAAACAAACAAACAAACAATACCTCTCTCCCTTTTGGGGGACAGAGTAATGAAAGGAAGGATTTTAGGAATTGCATCTGCACTGACGACATAGAACCGTTAACAACAGCACAGCCATGTTGTCAGTTCCTTGCTGGAAGTTCAACAGAATTTTTGGGGGATATCAGAAAAGAGCTCTACAGGGGGCCACTAGAACAGGGGCGCTCAATCCTGGTCCTCGAGAGCCACTATCTTGCATGTTTTAGATGTATCCCTCCTCCAACACACCTGATGGTCATTATCAGGCTTCTGCAGAGCTGG
>CM035790.1:11495085-11632585 GCA_020466265.1 Siphamia tubifer
ATTAGATCTAACATGTGAAATTTGGTCGTTGTGCGACGTTTCATAACGTCAGAGTGACGTCATACGTAGACGAATATTGAAATGGACATATCTCGAAAACGGGACCGAGGATTTCTTTTAATTTTTATAAACCCTCTAAGGGATTGTTAATGAATGAATAAATCATTAGCGAACACTAGTTTATAAATAAGTTACAAACATCCAGATCCAAACCTCATGGACATCTGTGCTCTCGGAATGATCTAGTTAATTCTGTGTCTTTGTCTCTTTTTCTCTGCCTCACCTTTTTCAGGTTCCATTTCTTTCTCCTACTTTATCAGTCGAATGTGGGAGAGGGGCGGAGCCAGCTGTAGCTCATTTGCATGGAAGCATGAGGGACTTTTTGAAAAAGGCTGTTCGTCCAGGTTGAAGAGGCTGCTGTATCTCTTCATTGATGTGGTATTTTGACCAAAGCATGACAGGTCAATGAGACACCAGTTGACTGGTGGAAAATGTCCCCATTAAGACAACCTGTTTCCTGAGATTTTCAAAGTAAAGTCAACTGATTAGATTTTACAGTTTGTAGCTGTTATAAGTTGGCGTTCGCTGTGAGCTCAGAATGTGAAGGTCAGTGCACAGAGCCAGTTCTCAGTGGGAGTGTCTATTCCTATGGCTAAATAATACCTCTGCTTTTATTGTCTTGGAAATTCTGCATGTTTGTTTGTTGGGTCTTGGATGGAAGTAGAGGTGATTAAAGGACTCACATTCTGTACTTAAGTAGAAGTACAGCTACTTGTGTGAAAAAATACTCTGGTAAAAGTAGAAGTACTGATTCACCTCTTCTACTAAAGTAAAAGTAAAAAAGTACAACTTTTTTACAACTCAATTGTAATAAAGTACAAAAGTAAAATGGCTTCTTTTGTCATGAACGCAATAATACTTCAGAAAATAAAATCAGAAAAGTTTAAAAAATAAAATAAATGATGATGGATTGGATTTATATATTGCTTTTTTTGGCCATTCAAAGCACTTCACATTAGTGACCCATTATTCATTCACTCTCACATGCACCCTCTAGTGGTGGTAAACTACATATGTATCCACAGTTGCCCTGGGGCAGACTGACAGAAGCGTGGCAGCCATTTTGTGCTTCTCTGACCACCACCAAACATTCATACACCAGTGTGAGTGGAGGTAAGTGGAGAGTGGGATTCGAACCACTAACCCTTCAGTTACTGGACAACTCTAACAACTGAGCCATGGCTGCCCCTGTTTTTGGTACATGGGCCAGACATGGCCGTCAAACAGGCCAAACTTTAGTCCCGTTTTTCCGCCAGAGAACGTATAATTTATTGTTTTGTTTTTGTGTTCTTTTTCCATTGATTGCTGGACTAGTCTTAGATAATCAGTTTTTAAAAAAGCTTTTGCTGTTGAATGAATTAATATAATAAAGCCTTTAAAAATGAGTTAGTGTGTAGATAATGTGTTTGATGGAGTCACATTTACTCAGTTTTGTGGATATGGACAGGAAATTTAGGAAAAACGGGGGAAGAAAAGTCACAATTGAGACAAAAATTCATGGGATTAAAAAAAAAAAAAAAATAATAATAATATATATATATATATATATATATATATATATATATATATATATATATATATATATATATATATATATAAATATGACATAAGAATGTATAATTTTAAGGGAAGAAGTCAAAATTATGAGACAATAGTCATATAATTATAACAGTTTCTCTACTCCACTGATTTTTCCTTATAGTTATTTTTCATATTGTCACATCTGTTTAGTTTGAAAAAGTAATGAGTCTATTCTGAGAATGTAAAGAGTATAAAGTACAGATATTTATACAAAAATGTATGGAGTAAAAGTAAAAAGTTGTGAATGAAGTAATGAAGTACTTTTACTGAGTTACTTCCACCTCTGGATGGAAGTCATTGATGTCGCAATGGAATGGGTGCATTTTTTTAATGAGCCAATGGAACTCAAAAGTGAACTCGACAACAACATACCTCTCTTCTGCAAAACACTCTTCGGTTTCCCTTTACGTGTTGTTTACATGAGCCTGTTACATCACCTCCGTACCCTGACAGGGAGAGATGGATTGTGTGGGAAGAGGATGGAGGTTTGGTGAATACATAATTTTACTCTCTGTGTAGAGCTGTGTATGTGTGCCTGGACACATGGGAATGCTTGTAGACATGCTGATATGTAAATGTGCTCATACTCAGGGTGTTTGTGAGCAGATAACGTAATGTCTGTGCTGCAGAAGCCCCCTGAGCACACACACCAATCTACATGATCCTGGTTAGTGCAGGGTGGGTTTATACAGGATACAGTATTTCCCCTGTTGGCACACATGACTGCAGCTATCCCTGTTCTTAATGATACATTTAAGGAGAAACTGTGAGGGAAAACAGCAATTTAACCACCCACAATACTTCTCTCTGCATTTTAGTAAGCAACCCACAGGATACGCTTGGGTCACCATGGAACTGTTTAATAAAGTGATGTGCCTGGGTGTGCTCACATATGTATTTATGCTGTACAAATAGAATGCAAAAAAAAAAAAAATTCTATGAAATTAATTACATTTTTCTAAATAGAAAAATGCATGATCAACATTTAAAGGTGCTTGTTTTCTGCATTTATAAATAAATAAAACCATTTGGACTGAGCGGAGAGATCTGGTAATGGAAAGAATATAAGAATATATATATAATTTTTTTTCTTTACTTTACCAGATCTCTCCACTCAGTCCAAATGGAAAGACCAAAACCATATTTGAACGGGACTACTAACCTGTACTAACTCCAGTGGACAGTTCTTCTACAGTTGTTCATGGGTTTAGTCGTTTTAGTTCCATATCAGTCAGTTCATATTATTACTGTAACTGGTCTGTTCTTACCTGATCTGCACTAACATGTTTACCTGTAAATCAAATAAATTATTTATAAAAACTGCATTAATTCTTTTTTTAATTTTTTTTATTTCATAGTGTTCTGATATTGTCTTTTAAATACACATTTATTTGCTTCAAATATTAAACACATGTTGTCCAGCTGAGCAGAAATGTTTGTAAAAAAAAATTCAATCTAATTGCTTTTTTCATTCCTAAAGAGGAATAAAAACACTGAAGAAAATAAAATCTGGACTAACATTCTAATAATTCCTGCATCAAAGTGTTAATTATGGACCTCTGGTGAATTGGAAATTAACCCCTCATGACTGTGTGTTCATTGGCACATTCACATGGAATAACCAAAGTGTTTTGACATCTAGAATCACCATTAAAAAAACATTCCCCTCTTTAGCTGCTATAAATGCCATCCATCATCTTTTCAGATGTTGCTTGTTCTAGTGGATTAAAGTTTTCTCTTTCAGTACATATTCATGCTATGTTGTCACATGAGTCTGAATTTGCACCCAGAACAGGTTGCATATATCTTCAACTGGGATAATAGAGTGAACTAGAAAAGCACTTATAGAAATATAAAATTTAAACAAAAAAAATGCATAATTTTAAGAGAAAAGTCAAAATTGTGAGATAATAGTCATATAACTATAATATATAAAGTCACAGATTCTCTCCACAGATTATTCGTACTGTTACATCTGTTTAGTTTGAAAAAGTGATGAGTCTATTCTGAGAATGTAATGATTATAATGTACATATATTTATATAAATGTAAAGAGTATAAAGTACAGATATTTATATAAATGTAAAGAGTATAAAGTACAGATATTTATATAAATGTAAAGAGTATAAAGTAGATATATTTATATAAATGTAAAGAGTATAAAGTACAGATATTTATATAAATGTAAAGAGTATAAAGTACAGATATTTATATAAATATAAAGAGTATAAAGTACATATATTTATATAAATGTAAAGAGTATAAAGTACAGATATTTATATAAATATAAAGAGGATAAAGTATAGTAACAAGGTACTTTTACTGAAATACTTTCTGGGTACTACTGTGGACTGTGATGGAGAGGTGCACAGTGAGGTAGGCGGACTACATCTGAGAAAGTCCACATCATCCACTTCATCTTATTTAAACAAACCAGAAGCAGCTGTAGTGGATGAATAATATGATCAAGATGAGAGGAATAGAATGTCCACTACCATCACAGTCTACAACAACCTCAGTCTAATGATTCATGCATTGATGATTGGTGATTTTTTGTTTGACAAATGACTCTAAAAAAAATAGTATCTGTAGACAGCCACTCTACGGAAGGAAGTCCACTAGTTGCAAAAAAAAAGTTATAGGTCAGTGTTGCTCTTACTGGAAAAGAAAAGAATAACTATGGGCCACACCCAAATGTAATTAGTGACAATAATGTACAATGACATTGGATGGACTAAAAGTGCCAAAATAATTAAGTAATTAATTAAATATAATTAATTAAAATTGGAATAAAATAAATAAATGTGTTATTAAATGTGTCATTAATTCATTTAAATAAAAATTCATTTTAGGTAAAAAAAGAAAAAACATATTATCCATATATACCTATATTATTTGACTAATTAATTAATTATTTCATGGTCCTTGTGTTACAGTGGATCATGAATTTATTTTATCTGTCAACCTCGCCCATCAAACGTGGTGGGCAAATTTTAACCCCTGTACATCAAGTAAAGAAAATCCAGATGAAGGATTGATGCAGAGCTTGTGAACACATTCCCAAACACTGGGTGGCGCTATTATCTCAGTCCGCCACTCCTAACGTGACTAGATTCGCATTAACCTCATCCAACAACATTGATGGGCGAGGCTGATAGATAAAATAAATTCATGATCCACTGCAACACAAGGACCATGAAATAAATCATTAATTAATTAGTGAAATAATCATGGGCGTAGGTTTCTATATAGATGGTCGTGACATGTTACAACCAATGTTTGGGGATTGCAAAATAGTCCCGACCAATATTTGTCATTTTAATTTAATATAGGAAAAATCTACATCCATTGAAAATTTTTAAATACTATTTCAATATTCTACACATATGGTAGTATTAATAAAAAACAATTTTACATTTGTTCACGTTCTGATATTGATTCCATGTCCACTGTTTTTATTGGCTGCGACAGAGTGATGGTTAGTGGGGTACTGCTGATCTGGTGTCAGTCAGGTAAACCTGCACATCCGAGTCAGAAGAACAACAGGCGTCCATGTGCTGGAAATGCGGGACTCCCGCTTGACAGATGCTGGACTTAAATTGTCTGAATTTCAATGCTGTTAGCTCCAGAGACAATGCCACCGAAAAAGAAACAGGACATTAAAACATATTTAATTACCGTAAGTATAGTGCACACAGAATCACATAACAAAATGAATAGCATTCAGAATGTGAGGTTTAGCTACGTGTGTTATTTTTCTCACCTACCGTGTAATTTGTAGTGCTGTAGTTTTACCTGTCTTAAGTGGCCAACAGGCAAAACTTTAACTCTTAAATGCACAGTATCCCAATAATGTAAAGATAGCACTATTTACCTGAAGTGCATATTTTTTAAATTGTATTTATTCGGTGGTGCACTGGTTAGCACTCGTGCCTCACAATAAGAAGGTCCCTGGTTCTATTCCCACACCAGACCTTTCTGTGTGGAGTTTACATGTTCTCCTCGTGTCTGTGTGGGTTTTCTCCAGTTTCCTCCCACCATCCAAACACATTCACTGATAGGTTAATTAGTTAATCTAAATTACCCATAGGTGTGAATGTGAGAGTGATTGTTTGTCTATATATGTTCAGCCCTGAGATGAACTGGAGACTCATACAGGGTGTACCCCGCCTTCACCCATTGTAGCTGGATTAGGCCCCCAGTGACCCCTGCGACCCCAGTGAGGATAAAGCAGGTTCAGATGACAAGACTATTTATTCGTGTTTGCTGCATAATACACAAGATCCCAATAATAGTTATTTATTAAGTTCTTGTCTTGAATGTTTTGACAAAATCAATATGTATGTGTATGCTGAATTTGCACATTGGAAAAAGTAAAGTGTTCTTGTTGTTAATTTTTTTTAAAAAATTTTTGGGGGGGGTAGTTGGAATGTTCCTACCAAATAATAATGTAAATAATATACATATATACGGATTATGTATGTTATATTGTTTTTTTCTGCCTATGTTAATGAATTAATGACACATTTAGGAGCACATTCAATTAACTCCAATTGTAATTAATTTATGATATATTTAATTATTTTTAAAATTATGTATGTATTTAATTTTCGCACTTTTAATCCTCCATAGTGGCACCCACCAGAGTGTAGAAACATTGAAAAGTGGAGTGTAGAACAGACAAAACCAGCAAGGCCCCTCTGTGTTTCAACCCATTTTCTAAAATCCAGCAACAAAAATGTTTTTCCACCACTGACAAATGTATTTGCTTAATGCAAGATAATTTTATCACATTAAAGGATATTCAACTTCTTTCAAGTAGTGCTGTGGATGACTGGTTTCCTGTGTGCGTGTGCAGGGATGACAGGAAGATTATTAGACCTCCGCTGTGCACTCCTCAATGAAAACCCCAAACCAAATACAGTCCATTCTTGACTGTTTACATGGTGTAGAACTGTTTGTACATGCGTATATGTATGTATGAGAGAGGATGGAGGTGGCCTAGGAACCTCTGAGTAGTTAACAGGGATGTGGGGGCTAAAAAGCAGGATATGGAGGTAGGAAAATGAGTGATGAATTGCACAGGGAGATTATCATAATCATTTTCAACATCACTATAACTCAATCATGTAGTTGTGCTCAGCTCCAACGAACACTCAACTCTCCTGGTATATGTACTTTATCTGTCCAGCACTTGTCTAAAAGTATTTTTATAAAGCAAAAGAGGAAATTCCTTGCTGTTTTCCATGGCTGCTCCAGTATTAATGTAGCACAGACTAGCAGCTGAGTATATTTATTTTACTTTTCACAAAGCAGCAGCCGGGACAGAGGTATGCGTGTGAAAAGAACTTTAAAGCATCGAAAATATTATTTTCGTTGATATATAAATAAATAAACACCCAAAAGCCAGGTCCTCTTTGGAATGTAGTAATTCTGAATTTTTATGAATGACTGCATTCATGCTCGGCCACGCCCACAAAAAAAAAAAAAAATACCCAGCTCTCTCCCCTGTTGGAGCTCCAAGTCCTCCTCCTCCTCCTCCTCCTCCTCCTCCTCCTCCTCCTCCTCCTCCTCCTCCTCCTCCTCCTCCTCCTCCTCCTCCTCCTCCTCCTCCTCCGTTGGGGATACCTTGGCCGCGCGCCTGTCTCCTAATTGGCTAGAGGAGGTCTGGAGTGGGCGTGGCCTTCATAAAACGCACGGGGCTGATATAAAAACAAGCCTCAAACTTTGATCGATGAAATTTTTACAAGTGATGGAGGACACTTGAAGACCATTGGATTTAACCTTTGTGGACATTCGTTCTGCTTTGTGGAGGATTAAATTTATTTTGCTGCGACATTAATTCCAGTCGGGGTTTTTTTTCGGTTTGTGTGTTTTTATTTTTCTGTATGTGAATCTCGTGACAACATGGGGATATTGCTATTATTCGCTGTCTTACAAGTAACGACTGTCGGCTTGGTAAGTGTTGGAGGAAAATAAAATCGTTCTTTCTCGTGCTTTTTGTAAACACTGAGGAATAAAGACTCACGTGCTTCGCTCTCCTGGTTGCATTTTTTTTTAATATAGACTAATCTTCTACACATGCATGTGGTCTGCTGCTGGAATTTACTCCTGCTTCTTATTGGGTGATTACAAACGTAGAATATTTGATCACATGGTTTCTACATTAGGGCTGGTTTTGTTTCAGCTCTGAATGGAATGCCAACAATACAGAATCAATATTAAAAGTAATAGTAATAGTAAAACACCAGGCAAAAAAAAACATCACACTTACTGTACATACAATGGATCTACAAACTAAACTACTTGTATATTTTAATCGATCACTGTGACATTACAGTAATGTTATCATACAGTTATTATGCCTGTTCAGATAAAAAAAAAATACAGTTGAAGTCCATGTTAAGTCATTGTACTCCATTAGTGTGACAAGTAAACATTATGTAGCTTTCTTAGAAAATGTTTGTGGTAGATTGTAGCCAAGTATATTTCCAAAAACAGAAAGTTATTGCCCTTGTTTTTGTGTAATGTCATGTCAAACCGTCATGCCCACCTGAGACACAACAGGAGTGAGTGGACAGCAGAGAGAGAGAGAGAGAGAGAGAGAGTGTGTGTGTGTGTGTGTGTGTGTGTGTGTGTGTGTTGGCTGACACTGAAGTTCAATGTTTAATCCACAAACTGGCCAGAATTTAGAAAATAGAAAATTCAGGAAGGTATCTCATTAGGTGTGGACAGTCAGATTAGCAGCTCCACACCACCATCCAGGCACCCAGTGGGAATTGTTGGAGAGAAACAAAAGGTGAAGGAGCAGGGAAGCAGGAGGTGGGGTGGTGTGTGTGTGTGTGTGGGGGTGGTGGCAGTGGGTGGGGGTTTGAGTCAGAGAACGTCCCTTTCATCCCTGCTCGCACCGGCGAATGCCAAGCGGAAGGCGAATGAGGGTTACAGATATCCCTGTGGGGTTTGGGACAGTGCTGGGTATTGAGCAAATGTTTAAGCCACACACACTTTCAGGAATTTCTGTGATCTGTGTAACATGAGTCAAACTATTGTCCTGCTTGGTTCCAGTGTGGCTACATGGAAAATGAAGTTCTATATTCAGGTTTAACCAAAGTGCACTGCACACTGGTGTAAACACCCTCCAAACTAATATGACCGTGTGTTTCTTCCTTTAGGTGAATGCAGGCTGTCCAATGGTGTGTGAGTGTCCTGCAGGGCCCCCGTCCTGTCCCCCAGGGGTCAGCTCAGTGCCCGACAGCTGTGGGTGCTGCAAGGTGTGTGCCGCCCAGCTCAACCAGGACTGCCACGAAGGACGGCCCTGTGACCACCACAAAGGCCTGGAGTGCAACTACGGCAACGACGTCGGCCGTACCCACGGCATCTGCAGGGGTATGTACTAAAAGAGGTGGAGCATCACTTCCATAAGGAGTTTTTTGGGATTTAGTTAGGGATTAGCTCAGGGTTGAATGAGGGAATGTGTAACTTCAGGGTGGAGAGATCTAGCTTCAGATCCAAACAGCTGCAGTTTTTTTTCTTTGATAGGGGGCTTGAGGTTTTGAAGCCTGTGCCACGTTTCAAAAACAGAGCACCTTCATGAGCTGTGACTGAAACCTGGCCAAGTCAGGGATTTATATAAGTAGCTCAGTGTGTACACAAACAGCCCTATGAAACACACACACACACACAGTGGTATTTTTATATGCGTGTTTATTTGGGGGTGTTTCTATATAGAGGGGGGTATCCGGGGTGTTGTATGGGGAGTCCCACTGAGGGGGTGAAGGAAGGGGACAGGACATTGTAAACAAGTCAAAATTCCTCTCTGGTCTAAGAATAGAGCTTGCTTCATAAATCTAGAGATAGTGTGTCTCTCATGTCCTTCTGATCTACCATTCATGAATATTAAGTGTATTTACACACAAGCCTCTTCCTATTTTTATTCTTTCTTCCTGGTATTTTTGTTTTTCTCACTCCCATATAGATGTAGAAACACTCTCTGACAAGACTGGCGAGGAATAAAGAAACACATATAATGCTACTTCTTGTGAAACATTACTGATACTTTAGTTAAATCTCATGACACATGTGGACAGTTAGTGGTTGTATTTAAAAGGCATCAAAGTTAAACTTAAAACTATTTCAATTTCTTTGTCGTTTCAGCTGTTACGTTCTGTGAGTCTGTCATACAACGAACGCAGTGAATAAATAGATAAAATATGTTTGATGATATTAAGTAGAAAATGATTTGACATAATATTGATTGGTTGGAACAGGAAAAAAAAAACATTTCTAATTGATTTATCATTATCACTGCCATGTCTTAAGGGATCTTTAAATTGATGTAATTGTAGAAACTGACCGTCATTTTCACAATAATTTTAGTCGCCTTAATGTATAATAACATGAATATAAGAACTGTTGAGTCTTTATGTCTATAGAACGAGCAGGTTGATTCCATTTCACTGTAGCTTAGAAGAGAGTTCCTCATCTACATTTTTAGGTTTAGTTTGGATATTCAATGAGTTAATATTACCTAAGAACAAAGAATGGAAAAAAAACAAACATCCATTGACTTAAATGGGGCGTTTTGCATTTATTCATATTTTTCCACTATTTCAAGGGTAACTTGATGGATGTTCAGTTTGTTGTGATATGCAATTGTATCATTAGATGCCACTAAATATTACATATGGAATCATTTTACAGATTAAAAAACCTACATAACTGAACATCAACGTCAAAATAATGAATCAATAAATATAATAACACTGAACATCAAGTTACCTGGAATAAGTCTCTGTAGAACAGATCTTTTTTTTTTTTTTTTTAAACTAGTCTAGAAACTTAATATTATGGACCTGCAATGACTAAAGTCAACTTCTACTCACATAATTTCTCCACTGATTAATCACCCAAATATGATTTCCTACTTTTTGCCTTCATTTCACATCATGAAATGTGATGTCACAGAATATCTAACTTGTACTACTGTCACTGTTGTGGGTTTTCTATTGTAACGGTGTCACATCTTTGAGTCCCACTTCTAATTTTGACCACTCTTACTCCTCTTTACCTCAGCAAAGGCAGAAGGGCGTTCCTGTGAATACAATGGACGGATTTATCAGAACGGTGAGAATTTCCATGCTGGTTGCAAACACCAGTGCACCTGCATCGATGGAGCAGTGGGCTGCGTTCCCCTCTGCCCCAGCCATGTCCCCCTGGCATCCCCTTCGTGCCCTGCCCCGCAGTTGGTCAAGGTGCCGGGCCAGTGCTGCCTCAGCATCGACTGCCACAAGGGAACTACCGTAGTCCCACCGGTTCACCGCAGACCACAGCCTCCTGTCTACTCCCCTTACCCATTCATCCCTTACCCAGCATACCCTTACTCAAAGCCTTACTCAAAACCTTATCGGAAGCTCTACCCCTACAAACCCAAAAAGGAGAAGGACAATCTGGGCAATGAGCTGATGGAGGTGGGACGCAAGTGGGACAAGCCACGTGGACACAATCACCTCGCAGGTAAGAGTCTCTGTGTCGCCTCAGAAGTGCCATCTGTTTCCTCTGCGCCGTAAAGCATCATGTTTATGTTTTAGCCATTTTAGCCCGTTTACGGACAAACAGGCCTACTATGAGGTTCCCCCTGCATCAGCCCGTGTGTGTGTCAGTGTTTATGTGAGGCTTGTTTTCCACTAGCTCCTTGCACACCAGAGGTGCTCACTCAGTCTCGCTCTCATACACACTGCTCTCACACAGCACATACCTCTGTCACCCAGCTTTCCCCTCTCTGTAATCACCCTCTCTATGCGTCAGTGTTGCCTGTTCACTGAATGAGGCTACTGTGCTTTGCATCTCTCTCTCTCTGAACCTTTCCTTTTCCCTCTCTCTCCCACTGGCCCCTTTTCACCCACTTTGCTGATCCTGCTCCTCTACTTCTGACCCTTTATATTTCCCATCATCCCTTGTGCATCATCCCCCTCTCTCTCCATCTCTTGTAGCGTGGAGACAGGTGGGAGATCAGTGTGTGGTTCAGACTACTTCCTGGTCCCAGTGTTCCCGGAGCTGTGGGATGGGCGTTTCTTCTCGTGTTACCAATGACAATGCTCGCTGCAAGCTGATCAAAGAGACGCGGCTGTGCAACATTCGGCCCTGCAGCTCCATGACAATCCCTGTCAAGGTGAGGAATGTGCGTATGTGCTTTTAAGATTCTCTTCAAGGGTTGGTTAGATCGCAATGGTTCCTCTAATGGCCCCCAACCACACAGCTAAATAGATTCAGGAAAGGATTGCTCTCAATGGGCCAAACCGGTATTAATATCATGCCACAAATTCAGTGCCTGTCCCCCATGTAGGCTCTCCTTGTCCATTCTATCTATTCGTGGTTCTGTTGCTGTGTGGGCATCATCTATGGCAGGGTGATGACAGGGCTGATTGGACCATGCTCTCCCCCCCCTCTTCAGATTTACACTCAGATTTTGTTTGAGCCTCAGTAAATAAACACATTAAAAAGTAACACAAAGCAGCATTAGTGACTTTCTGACTCCCCCAGAATGGAGGATTGAACAGATATAGGTAATAAATGTCATTGATTTGACCTATAAATGAACAGAGTTACAAGGTTATTTTCATAATATATTAATAAGTATAACTATCACGTCCACATTTTATATTATTGTTGCCAAATGGACTTAAGTCCAGAATATAAATAGAGAATGAGAATGGCTTTAGAGTTCTAGCACTCTCTGTAACTATGAACATGAGGAACATAAAGCTTAAATGTTACCTTTAGAATGGAATGAATTTTCACGATTTATTTATTTTTATTTATTTTTGCATTAATCAGGTAAATAGAATAGAATCTTTATTTGTCAGTAGTAGTTTGTCACACACATAAACTTACACCACTCACCAACATGTGTCTTCTGCCTTTAACCCATCATATCATGCATCACACACACTGTATGCTAGGAGCAGTGGGCTTGTCATGACAGATGCCCAAGGAGGGGGGTTCAGTGCCTTGCTCAAGTGCACATCATCCAACAACTCAGTTTAGGGAATCGAACCAGTAACCGTTCTGTCATAACTCGATTCTCCGGCCAATTAGCCGATGGCTGCCCCATATATTATCAACATGTTCAGAGCCACCTCTGAAGAGATGTGGTACAAGGGTTTAGGAAGGATGATCTAAGACAGAGGTGTCAAACATGCGGTTCAGGGGCCAAATCCGGCCCTTTGGATGAATTTATGAAATGCAAAAATTACAGTAAGATATCAACCATTTTACTTCATGGTCCACATTCAGACCAATTCAGTCTCATAAAATAATAACTTATAAATTATTCACAAGTAAAAAAAAAAATCCTCTTTGTAAATATATATATTTTTTCATTTAGTGACACTAAAACAAAGTATAATTTCACCAAAAAATCTCAATAATCAAAACAAATATGAAATATTACAAATATCTTAAGAGAAGTATTGGTAAGTACAATTTTAATAATATTCCACCTATTACTAAATAGTTTGCATATCTGTAGATCCACTATGATCTGTAAATTAAAATGCATATATGTAAATTATGAAGTAAAGCCTAATATTGTTTGTTTTCATGTTGTAATTTTACTTTTTTCGCTCTAAAACAGAAAAAAAAAAGTTTGGAGTTTACGTTATTTATATATTATGTTGTTTTTTTTGTTTGTTTTTTTTTTACTGAGTCAGCCAACTTCAGATCAAATGTAGCTGAATGTTGGCCCCGATCTAAAATTAGTTTGACACACCTGATCTAATAACTCTACATATGATCATATTGTGTTGTTTGATTTGTACGATGTTTGATATATTAAATGGTGTTGTTAAATATGTCTAATTCACAGCTCTTATTAATAATAGCACTGTCAAACTGTCAAACCACAAACCCACTCTTCTTTGTTACAGTTTCCAGACATGGCGTGGTTTAAAAAAATTAATAAAAATAAGCAAATTC
The DNA here is from genome assembly GCA_020466265.1 of Siphamia tubifer. Taxonomy (NCBI): domain Eukaryota; kingdom Metazoa; phylum Chordata; class Actinopteri; order Kurtiformes; family Apogonidae; genus Siphamia; species Siphamia tubifer. The sequence continues at coordinate 11,508,700 of CM035790.1, forward strand.
ATGATTTGAATGAATGTTTTTCATATAGAAAATAGGAATTATTACACATGGGTAAAAATAAGTGTACCATCCTTAGTGTACTGTTTGCACACACCTAATACAGAAGTGAACTAGAAAAGCACATAGACAGTACAGACTCCTTCAAGGTAAATCACATCCCTCCTAAATGACTTAAATAAGCGCTAAGTTTCACTTTCACTTCTGCGAGCAACGGTCTGCCCTGACCACCCGAATGACCCCCCCACTCACACACTTACCTCTGCTGATCACCACCAAATTTTAATCATTTGTTACTTGTGCTAATATCAACATTTCCTGAAAATTTCAACCAAATCTGTCCATCATTTTTTTGAGTTATGTTGCACAAAGTCAAACAGATAAAACACTGGTAAAAAACATAACTGTGCCCTTCCTTGGCTGTGGAAAAATCACTTAAATGACAAAAATACAGTACTAGATATACAAATGTAGGTGTATTTTTCTTTAAACACATCTGTAAAATCTCCTCCCTACTGAAAAACCCAGAATACAGATATATTCATTTAATACTATTTAATATTTTTAATCTTGTCATGGTGCCTTTATCCTTTAGCTTCAAAATAGCTCCAAAATATTTGTCATGTCATAAGTAAATACCCCATAGTCAGATTTTATATTTACACTTATGTCTTAAGCCCATGAATGTGATAAATAGTGACACATTAATAACGGTTTTAGTGAAAAAAACATGAAAATATACTTGTGTTTCAAGGTTTTTCAGAAGTTCACCTTTAAAAATGTGTCAGAAAAAGTTTTTTTTTTTTCAGTATAATGCTACTACACAGACACATACATACATCTCTGAACTCACTACTCTTATACCTTTATGTTTCATGTGATCCTCTCCCACACTGAACCTGCGACACTCGCTGTTCACTGCACTTGTTGGCCTTTTTGTTTGTGTGATTTGAGGAGCACTCGAATCGCCCACTGTCACATTTCATCCACAGTCCTCTCAGAAACATTCAACCCCCAACATCAGACACTCATGGGGCTTGATGGGTTGTTATGCACCTGTTTGACTGTGCTCTCCTGGTGTTTGTTGAGCTGTTGTGGGTGTTAACGCACATCCTTAACCATTAGCGTGTTCCTCGCTCTAGCACTTCTCTGATGTTCTGACCTTTTATTTCGCTCTCCCTCTGCATCTGTGCTCAACAAGTCATTTCTTTTTTCCCTCCATAGAAAGGAAGAAAGTGCTCTCGTACCCATAAGGCCCCTGAACCACACCGACTGTCATATGCTGGTTGCAGGAGCACGCGCCTGTATAGACCCAACTACTGCGGCGTATGCAGGGATGGCCGCTGCTGCTCCCCCCGCCGTACACGCACCGCCTCCGTCACCTTTGCCTGTCCTGATGGTGAACGCTTCAACAGGTCCGTGATGTTCATCCAGTCCTGCAAATGCAGCGACGAGTGCAACCACCTGAACGAGGCTGCCATGCCTCCACAGAGATGGCTATATGGAGACACACACAAGTTCATGGACTAGTGATGCTTTTCCCCCAATATACATTCCTGCAAAAACTCACAAAAAAGACTGTAACTCCTCCCTCTAGTAATCCCCATTATAGAATAGCTGTCCCTAGTGTATCTATGAGTAGACGCAAGCAAGGTGCACAAGTCAAAACATCTTTTCTGGAGAATTATTTGGGGAAGAATGGGGAGAAGAATAAATTGGACAGGTGTGACTCAGAAATAGCAAAGTGACCAAGCCCCTGCTTTAGTGTAGATAAAAAGTTGTTCTTCATAGAACATGGATGCTGCAATGCACCAAATGTCCCCTGAACTCTGAGACTGAACCCTATTGTTTGGGGACAATGGAGCAAAAGCAGACGCACAAGTAGTGGTGGCTTGTGTTAATGGACAGACCAGCTACCACAAAACTGGTCTGATCTGAAACCAGCTGGGATCATACATGTACATGTGCTCTGGGATGTAATAAACCAAATGAAGACTCATTGAGAAGACCTGACAGAAAAGACTGGGATGCAGGAGATGGAGGAGCATCTTGTGTTCTGACAGGAATGGGGCCTCTTGTGTCTTTTATGGTATTTATTCATTGGTATTTATTGTTAAGACAAACATGATGACACAGTGGCCCGCCACCAGAGAAGGCGGCATTACTATGTTTGGAGTGTCGCCGTGGATGAGAGGGGATCTGAGAGAGACAAAACAGCTGAGAGCTGTCAGTTGCAAGGCAAAGAGGAGGAATCGTACAGATCAGGGCTCAACCCCAGGATCATATCAGAGGTTCGAGCAGGCAGAAAAAAAAAACCAAACAAAAAAAACAACCTTTTATGTAATGATGGATGATGAGGCCAAAGTTATTGAAAGGATGAAGAGGAGGTATGTACTGGAAAAAGACAGAGTTAAACCTGATGGGTCGGGACTTTGTTAGCACTAGTGGGGAATATGTCAAAGGTTGTTTACACAGCTGGACTCATCCCCTGCCTTGCCTCTACAAGAAACTGAGACATTTAGCAAGCACCAGAAGAACAAGCCTGGAATTCTGGCGTCAAGAAGTCGACTGCCTAATTCTGTGCAAATTACAATCCTGACTCTGAGCAGCAGTGAGAAAAAAAAAAAAAAAAGAAAAAAAAAGTCACTCTGGTTTGCTATAAAAATAAAATCTTAAAACTGTGTGTGCTGAGGTAAACATGTAATTTGTGACTGGTGGGTTTCAACCGCTCTGCTGCGCAACCTAGTCTATAATCTAGCAGCAAGTAACATTCGCCAGCTCAACAAAACAATAACTCATGATTCTGCTTCTTCTTCTTCGTGTTTAAGTGGTGTCTATTTCTGAGTAATGTTTAAGTTTGTGTTGTCAGCTGACATCACTGTTGAGGACAGAGAGGAGCTTTGTGGTCCTGTAGAATAACGGACCCGGACCCTTCTGTTGGCTGCACCTAATGTTTTTTTTTTTTAAAGGCATAAACAGGGGAATTCTGTTTTATTCTGTCATTTGTGGGAGATTTGCTCTGACTTCATGCACCTTATGCCAGTCTTGCGTCATTAATACAAATGTGACGCTGATGATGCAGAGATCATATCAAACTGAATCTCTCGGAATATCCTAAACAGGTGATTATTTCAAGCACCATTCATTATTTTAGTTTTTTTTTTTTCTTTCTTCTTGTGACTTTGCAGTTTTCTGTGAAAATGGATAATATTTACATTTTCTACAGTAGGCTTCTTTAGGTAAAAAAGACTGCTGCGTCTTAACCTTACAACCTTGATAATGGGTTTTAAGGTGCTAAAACTTATCCGTTAAGTTTCCATTACTACTTGCCTTTGTAGAAGCTGTGGTTTTGGTACTGTATGTGTAGTATTTGTCACATGACACCATAGAGCAGCTATGTACAGATGCATTGTTACCTTCTTTGTAGTTATATCTGCTGTATAAGGGCCAATCCTCTGAGTTTATACTGAAAGTAGTCCTTGTATAGTTTAGCACTGAACGAGGCAGGGTTCAGATGCTTCTGAGCATTATGTGCCAAATGAAAAGTACAATGATTGCATGTCTACTGGTGTACATTAAAACCATCTGTAATAATAAACTCACACTTTATCGATTTAGGATTATGAAAGGAGAAAAGGACTTGAGCTCCAAATGACAATGTGTTTGAATTTTAAAGTGTAGTACCGCTGACGGCCACTAGATGCTGGCTCTAAAAAGGCCTACATTGAGCTTCTCTAAAAAGCAAGTCAATAAATTTTTTTTCAGGAGTTGGTTTATTGGTTTTATTTGGACCCTCCGATCAATGTTGTGATGGTCTATTTGTAAATCACTGGTCCATTAACAAGAGGTTTTGATTGGGACACAGGTCATCCCAAACTTCAGCTTTTGTTCATAAAATAAACTTTTTTTTTCTCCTCCTCCTTTTAGAGAGCTTGACTGTAGTTGTGGTTAATAGGTTACACCAACCATAATGAACTGATGCAACTGCTGCACAAGTATTTGTAATTTACCATTTTACTGTGTCAGTAAGCTTACCTCATTCACTCACCCATGACCTTTTGCAGTCGTGAAACTCTGCTCCCTAATAATATGCTGCTCTAAGAATTCATGTGGCGACAAAGTCCACAGCGGTAGAGATCAAAAGTTCATCAGACATCCTTTATACGTATGAAAAACTATTTAAACTTTCCATGTGAGTAAGTTGTGACTCGTATCAAATTTTAACTGTCAAATAATTTCCAAATAAATCCTACTCTTACATATAGTGTTGAACAAAGTGATTATTTTCCAATAATTAAATGATGGTTTACAACTTCTGGTGAAACAGTTTATTACATTTTGTTACTATAGCTTTGTGTGTGAAAACAAGATACAAACAGATACATTAAGCATTTATTAATGCACAGAGTGGCAATAACATACTCGTATCAAAATCCTGGAAAATCATTACTACAGATTCACTTTGTGACTTCACTGATTAGAGGCATTCAATTGTAAATTCAAAGAAAAGAGCTGCCATATGAGCTAGAATTACAACCGTCACTACATTTAAAAAGGGCCAACTCTTCTGCAGTGGGAGGGGCAAATCAAACATACACTCCTATACAAAAACTAGCTTTAACATTTAGGGGGAGGGGGCTAACAGTTGTTTTAACATGTTCCTCAGAACTACATCTGAATGTTTCCCTGAAGCTCTGCTGGTTACTAAAATAGTTTTGTTTTTTTTAATTGTGGCAGAAACAAAAGCCTTACAAGAGACCACAATAGTGAAATGGCATTTTATAAAAAGTTTTAATTTCATTGAGCAAAAACAAACAGTAAAAGACAAATTAAAATCAAGCAACCCCTCTGTCCCCGTATCGGACAATAAAAATAAATGGTGAACAAAGGGAATAAGCAGAGCTTTCAAAACAATGAAGTACATCTATTTCCAAGTACAAGACACAAGATCCATGGAAAAGGAAACACCCACTTGGCTGGAAGACTCATCTGGACTGCTCAACTACAGAGGGGACAAGAGAGACACGGAATGAGCATGTAAAAGGATCAGCACTGTGAACGACAGCTGAGCATGCCAACTTATCACCAACAGGTTAAACATGTAAGGGCACTTTCTATTTGATGACAGTCCACAGCTATTTGACAGCAGCACCGAACATTTGTCTCTAATTGCCAAGATAGCATTACAGGTTGATTAACAGTGGGGCAATCTTAAGCTAATGGGATCCTGCTGGCTCTAAGAACCCCACAAAACTGAACATGCACATTCACAGTGACAGTAACTTATTTTGAGAGTGGAGCACTTTAAAAGCATTTAAGTCACAAATTACAATAATTCCAAAAACTTTTTATTAAAGACATCAAGCATTACACTTGATGAGACTTACTGTAAGATGAGATGTCGATCTCATCTGGCAGTTCAGCCACATTAACTTCAAAGCGGTCCTGCACGTCGTTCAGAGTCTTGGCGTCCGTCTCATCAGACACAAAGGTTACAGCCAGACCTTTGGTCCCAAATCTGCCTGCACGGGCAACCTAGCAGAGACCACACAAAGTGAGTAAGAACATACAGTTGAACGGCAAATGTTAGTTGGCAACAGTGGGAAAATGGTTGACTGTGGTGTGAAACACTTGAGGAAAATAAGAAATATACCACTTTAAATGGACCCTTACAACTAGGCTTACACCGTTCTTATGGGGATATCCCTGAACATTTAACCATACAGCTATGATGTCATGATGTGAGGCATCCCCAGGTCATGACCTTCCATTTGAAGTCAATCAGACACATAGTTCCAGAGATATTAATGATTTTATACTTTTAAGCAGCCTCTTGTGGAATGTAGGAATAGTAAATCATCCTAAATCGAATGAGTTCTTCTCCTCTATGATATTAATTGATATGGAAAACGTGGAATTTCTAAACCTAGTATCTTTTAAGTTATCATGTTCACACAATGTATACCCATGTGCAGGTGAGCTGGCACTGATGGTTGGACCACAAACATAGTATCTGAAACAGCGTTCGGGGATATAATTATCAAATAACATCAACATGGAAAAGCTACACTAGATAAAATAAATAACATGCCTGGGGAGGGGGCAACTAATGTTATGTAAAACTGAGAGCCACTGCACTTCACAGTAAATAAGTAACAGAATCACAAAGACAGTTGTAGCACGTCACTGTGGTATTCAAAAAGAAATGTAATGTTGTGGAGACCATTAGCAACCTCACCCTGTGCAAATAGGTGTCGGAATCTTCTGGCATGTCATAATTGAAGACAATATTGACACGTTCAATATCCATCCCTCGGCCGAAGAGGTTAGTGGCCACCAAGATCCGCCTTTGGAAGTCCTTGAACTGCTGATAGCGAGACAGCCTGTGAGAGGAAAACCAAGCAGAGCCAGGGAGGATTATCAACACAGCTGCTGTGGGCATTACTGGACTGCACCAGCCTTTGAAGGCAAATGATGTATGGACTTCACTGATGAGGCCCCATGCTCCGTAAACAAACTTAGTATTTGGTGTTCACTGGAGTGTATGTTTGAGAGTCTGTATGCATGAAGGAGATGTGTGTACACAGGACTCACCTCTCCTCCTGAGCCATTCCCCTGTGGATGGCAATAGCAGGGAAATTTTGCTCCACTAGGAGCTGGGACAGAGCGATGCAGCGCTGAACTGACTTGACAAAGATCACCACCTAGAGGTAAAACGGGGACATTAAAATACAACCGCTCAGGTACCATGACCCGGAAACCTAAAAACCTTAAAGCACATTGAATTCAAGCGCAAAAATAAATCACTGCACATAATTCTCGAGACACAACATTACATTAGTCGATAATCTTACCTGGTTGAATTCCAAAACATCAAGAAGATCAAAGAGTTTGCGGTTCTTTTCACTGTCCTTGAGCTTGCAGTAGTACTGTTGCAGACCGTGGAGTGTAAGTTTGGTCTCGTCATCCACAAATACTTCCATGGGCTATAGAGATCAGGGCACAGATTAAGCCAGTCAGTCAAATCAATCAATAAATATAGGATGAAAAAAACTGTGAGGCTACAATGCAAGAATGAATTTGGGGAAAAAAACTAACTTAAAAGCAATTAGATTTCAATACATTAAATGTAAAATTACACTAATTATGATGTTTGAGTACAATAAAGAATTAACTAATTCAGACACCAATACTTAAAATAAGACTGTGGCTGATGATATTTATTCTTGCCAATCAGTTCCACAGTGATATTTTTCATGAAAAACAAACATTCATTGCATTATGTTTGCAGTAGGACAAAGTCATCGAACAACCTTTACTAAAAACAAACATGAACTGCCTGATAATATGCACCTCCAATTAACTTTAATACTTAAAGGTGGAATGAAAGATCTTTTTCTGGAGCAATTTTTAAAAACATTGCTTAATAAGCAATATTCAAGCCCCGGTTACAGCAAATTAATTTAAAAATATATATATATATAGTCACCTGTGGAACGGACAGGACTGAGAAAACACCATCCCCTCAAAATGATTGAACAGTGATATGTCTAAGTAAACATAATTTACTCAGAGAATTGTTGATAAAATCACAAGTTTCGTGTTGTCTCGATTACATTTTTACATCTGCCACCTGAACCTCTTGGACTAGGCGTGCCCAATCCTGGTCATCCAGAACTACTATCCTACTTGTTTTAAATGTATCCCTCTTCCAACACACCTGACGGTCATTATCACGCTTCTTCAGAGCTTGATGAGAGGGTTATCCTTTGAATCAGGTGTGTTGGAAGGGGGATACATCTAAAACATGTAGGGTAGTAGCTCTGAGGACTGGAATTGGGCACACCTGGACCAGACCATCCATGGTGTTCTTTTTGACTCTCATTATGTGAATTAACGTACCACTACATTTACTGTCAACTTCCGCATCTGTATGTGGGTCATAGAGATAACAGTTTGACCAATCAGTGTCTGCAGGCATTTTACATTACAGTTTAATATTGCTTGGAACCTTGGTAGAGGAGATACCAAAAATCTAGGGGATCCTTTTTCATAATGGAAATGCCCCAAAGCAAGGCGAGTTGAAATTGATGCTTGTGGAAATATGACAAAAGTAACAACATTATGAAGAAGGCTAGAGGTTGTAGCTGAAACAAGTACAGCAGTGGTTCCTAGACTTTTTTGGCTTGTGACCCCGTTGTAACATCACAAATTTCTGGTGACCCCAGATATTCAAAATAGACTTTTTTTTGGTAAATTAATTTGCTTTTCATCATGTAAGTTTGCTATACTATGATGCAAATAAACATTAATTTAGATTATATTCATACAATCAGTCCAGTTTATATTTAAAAGGCTGTGAATTAATACTGAAAAACAATAAGTCAAACTACAAATTACAAAACAGCTGCAGCACCTAAAACTGGCCACAATGAACATTTGAAAGACAAATTGTACCACAGTGCTTCAGTTTCAGCTTCACAATTTGTTGTGTTTTATGTATTGTGATCGTCTCCCTCAACCCACCATATATTTTTATTAGTAATTTTTGAGGGTTTTTTTGTCAGTTACTAGAAAATTCATGCGACCCCTTGGTTCAAAAACACTGATGTAAAGGTAAAAATGTACTTTTCAACTCTGACAAAAATCTTTATATCTTCTGTGACATGTTAAATCCACTATAAAAATATTGGCTTATTGCAGGATCTTAAGAGGTTTTCTGGCTTCTATCTATGACTATGTAAGCTCCTCTTTTAAGTGTTTGATTATTTTCAAAAGGTTTTAATCCAGCACTAAAATACGTTACATTTTTCATGGACTCAAAACTACGTGGGGGTGCGTTTTTTTTTTTTTCTGGAATTAAATAGAACTTATCCGTTTACTTACATCCTGCATGAATTTGCGACAGACTGGTCTGACCTCCTTGCTAAGAGTAGCACTGAACATCATAACCTGCTTCTCGTGGGGTGTGAGTCTGAAGATGTCCTGTACGTCACCCCTCATGTCTGCAGGAAAAAAGAAAGCGCAAGTTCAGAACCATACATTCAGTATTCTTCATTTAAAACTACACTCTCACAGCAGACTCACCTAGCTGCTCTAACATTTTGTCACACTCATCCAAGACAAAATGTTTGACGTTCTTCAGACTGAGGGTCTTGTTGCGCACAAGAGCAAGGATACGGCCAGGAGTTCCAACAACAATATGAGGGCAGTTCTTTTTCAGGACATCCTCATCCTTCTTGATGGGCATACCACCAAAGAAAACGGCAGCCTTTACTGTGGGCATGTACTTGGAGAAACGCTCATACTCTTTACTGATCTGGAATGCCAACTCTCGTGTGTGGCACATCACCAATACAGAGACCTGAAGAAAAGACATTATGCAATCAGAAGTTTTTCAATACAAAAGGACTGCCTGCAGTTCCATTTAATTGATTTTTAAAAATACAGAGGCAGATCTAGAACAATGAATGTTACTTTTAGAAAATGCTGCAATCCTTTTCACTCTATAAGTCTGTAATACTTATAGGGGGGGTGACATTTCAACTAAAATGTTGCTGAATCTGTAATTTTATATATATATATACACACACACACTTGATTTCATTCATTAATGTTTGCCATATAGACTAGCCAGACCTCATAGCAAAATCTAAACAATCAACTTTATACATACTGACCTGACCATCAACAAGTTCAATCTGTTGCAGTGTGGCCAGCACAAACACTGCAGTCTTGCCCATACCAGACTTAGCTTGGCAAAGAATATCCATACCAAGGATGGCTTGTGGGATGCATTCATGCTGAACTGTATAGAAACACACACAAACATTAGGCCACATACATCATTGTACTAATTTTTTTCAGGATATTATAAAGAAAACCCTTAAATATAATTGTGTCAATTCTATTGGACTACAACAGACAGCTCTTCCATGCTCGAATCTGAGTAAGGTTTAACAACCATCATTTATTCAATTAAATACTACTAAAACCAAAAGGATACATGTACATTCTGATATCATAATTTAGCAACAACTTTGCCAGCATTGCATTTGGACAAGGCTCTTTCAAAACTGACCAAGATAACCAAATGCCCCCCTTACCTTCAGATGGATGCTCAAAACCACAGTCAATGATGGCACGGAGCAGCTCAGGTTTGAGCAAGAAATCCCTGAAACCAGAGCTGTGGATGGAGACATATGAACCCTTCACCTCCTTCTTTCCTGCAGGGGCTGCACTCTCAGGGGCTCCCTGGGGCTCCTCATCGTCATCATAGTCGAGAAGCTCATTCTCACCATCGGCCATTATGTCTGTCTGAAGCAAAGTAAATGAGACAATGATGTTACTTCTTGTGCTCTTGTTAATCAATTCCGTATCACCCACTGCCTTCAGGACTTAGATATACAACCTTACACTACAAGTAGGCCTGTCTGTGAAAGAGCCTGATGCCAGCAGTAATAGCTGCCCTAAAAAAAGAGAACCCGCGAAGGACACTCGTTCTGTCTTTGACACAGTTTCGTGGTTTATGGAGTGTTTTTCTGTGTCCTCTTCTGCTAAATGTATTGTCTAATGTAATTTCCCTGTGATGGAGTCTGTATGTGGATGGCTGTGAAAACAAGTTTCCCTTTGAGAGTCTAAAGTCTGATGTCTAAAGCGTTCAGCCTTTACACCGCATTTCTGTATTGTAATACCCGGTGACGGCTGATCAGCTAATGAACAAAAATTTAAAATAACCGGCTTTTTCTTAAGAACACCTGCCACTGTAAAGCAACAGTATACTCAATCCATACACACACTGTCACAGCAACACTAGCTGAACCCTATAGCGGGGTGATTTAGCCGAGCCTGTCGGCTTAACAAAACACGTTAGCATGAGCCGTTTTCTAGACTGAGACGCTATTGTGTTGCATAACCATTGCTAACGTGGCAAGCTAATTTGCTATATACCAAAATTATTCTTTTCAGTGAACTCAACCTCTGCACACACGCAGTCTTAACAGTCAATATAAAGGGCATTGAAAAGAATTCTTCCGAAAAAAGAGAAAATACCATATCTATTGAATATTAATAAGAATGGGTAAGACAGTGGAGCTGCCAAAGATATCCGATGCTAACACTGAAATGTTAGCTAGCTCGACAGCACCAACCAAACAATGAAATAATCTACTTCATTGATGTGGTATGTTTCAATGTTGATTTAAACAAATCTCATTTGGTAATAAATTAACAGCATAAAAATAATTCATTGGTAACAAAATCCTGTCGATATAATATTCTTACCTTAACGGAGTAAAATACGAGTCCACTAACAGATCAGTACCGCATGGGGAGAGGCCTGAGATGGTTTTGTGCAAACAACAGGAAGTCCCGCCTTACGAAATGTTCGTTGATATGATTGGTGAATTCGGACGGCAAACAGAAAAGGCGATCAATGATTGGACAAAATGTGTGCCGCAGTCCACTGCTGCTTAAAAAAGCGGGATATAACAGCGGTGGACTCCATGTATAGGAGCCTGTTAGGGACATAGAAACGGAACACTTTGTATTAATGTTTCTTCATTAATACCTCATAAAAGAAAGGGTTATGTTTCTATCAAATAAAAATACATATTTGGAGTGATCTCCAACCTGACTGTAACTATCAAAGCTACATTTGCCAAAAGTTCAATATTCACACACACACACACACACACACACACACACACACACACACACACACACACACACACATTTATATATATATATATATATATATATATATATATATATATATATATATATATATATATATATATATATATATATATATATATATATATATATATATATATATATATATATATATATATATGTATGTATAAGAAAACACTGGGAGCTGCTCATCATCTTTAAAAATCTCAGTGAATGTGTCCCAAACCTTACTTTTTTGTTTATATGTTACCTGAACTTCCACTCTCCTAAATTGACTTTCCCTCTTGCTCCATCCATACTGTAGTATACTGATGACGTATGTCACCTTGGACATTCAGTTAATGCCTATTTACCAGGCTACTTTAATGTCTAACTCAAACAGTAAACGACGCGACCGACTGCAACCCGAATATCATTAAAATATTTTTAATGACCCGTAACTGTGAATGACTGCGGGCTCCCGCTCACCTCAGGTCAGCCTATGCATCACTTATATATATATATATATATATATATATATATATATATATATATATATATATATATATATATATATATATATATATATATATATATATATATATAAATAATTTATCAACAACAACAACATATCAGTTAACAATGGTGGTGGTGAACATAAGTATATTTATTATTTAACATTGCAGACACATATAGTCTTTTTCTTACAACTACACATCCACAAAAACATGTTTCTCTACCAGAAGTGTTTTAGTATCGCCAATTTATATTGTGTAATTTATCATAGTTTGCTTTCATAGCACTTAAAAAACCCACTTTGTAATGTATTTTTCACTATACAGCCATTGTCTACATTTATTTCAAGTATGAGCTGGGATAAAACAGGCTTCATTAATGTGTTCTAAGTTATATCTGTGATTCCAGAGCAGAGGAGAATCTCCACTGTGTGGGAGAGAAGTATGGGAAACTGTCAGACTCTGGTTGGGAATGCTCTTCTGAATATGTTCTATAGGTAGGATGAGGATTGCTAAGTACATCTCTAGTATATAGAGGCAAAGAATGAAACAACCAGTCTTCTACTAGAAGACCACCTCCATGCAGCCCTGGGCAGCAGCCTAGTTCTGCAGGCAGCTCTTCCAGGCTGTTACTGCGTAAGTCCAACCTGTACAACTGACTTAAACCTGAAATCCCTCTGGGTAATGAGCAGAGAGAATTGTGAGCCACATTTAGGATCCGCAGGTCCAAACAACCTTTGAATAGCTCAGAGGGGAGTCTCCCTAGCCTGTTTCCACTGAGATCTAGTTCTGAAAGCAGTTGTAATGCCTTCACCTCTGCAGGTAGCTCCTCAAGCAGGTTTCCAGACAAGAGCAGCTTACGAAGGCGGTGAAGAGTAAAGAGTGCTGGGGGAAGGCTCTGTAGCTGATTATTGGACAGATCAAGGAGCTCCAGACTACGAAGCACACCGATACTGGCTGGAAGAGACAATATACGGTTATATGCTAGGTTCAAGGATGAGAGCCGCCGCAGATGAGACAGACTGAGGAGTTCTTCCAGAGTTCTCAAGTTATTATGTTGCAGGTCAAGTGAGCGGAGGTTGGCCAGAGCCTGAAGGGCAGAGGGCAAACGCTCCAACTGACAGTCCTGGAGGAGCAGCTCTGTCATGTCAGACATACGCTTTAGCCCTGTTAGTGCCAGCAGCCTGGTGCCTTCATTGCAGACCTCCAGCCGTACCAGACTGCCGGCTACTTCACACAGCTCACCAGGAATTCGCTGTAACATGCCTTGAAGCACTAGTACACGAAGGTGACGCAGCTGGCGCAGGCTACCCAAGGCCCAGCCACGACCCACTCCACCTTCACTACTCAGGCGGCCACTGAGGTGGAGCTGATGAAGGTTGCAGAGGGAGAGAACCCAGGTGGGGATCTCTGAAGCCTGAATAAAGGTAAGATGGAGGACTTCCAGACGTTCTTGGAGAACCCCAAGTGCATTTGGATCCACAGCTGCTGAGCAGTGGTAAAGGTGGAGTTCTCTGTTGGAAAAACAACAAATGAGGGACTAAATGTTTGACTGGAACACAAGAAATAAGTATTTAATAAGCAGGTAATATTATGATTCATTAGATCTAATAAAACAATGAAACGTGTGAAAACACTTAATTTGCATCAAATCAAATTAATTCCTTCACTTTACCTTAAACCAAGATTTTTCTTTCCTTTGTTCCTGTCGACACATTTTTCTTTATTTTTGTTTGTTTGACTGTCTGTTTGTCAGCACCTTACGCAAAAACTATTTTCCATTAAATTTTCAGGAAATGTGTGAAGTTGTTCAGAATTGATCCAATTAAATTTTGGTGAATGTAGGTCAAAGGTCAAGGTCACCTGTTATAGACTGTTTTCTGTCATTGACTCTTTGCCGACCTTTTGTGGTCTTTTTACGCAAGACCTCCCCTGGGCCCTTGTTTCAGTTGACCTTTCACTTAAATTGTTTGTCACCTGGCCCTGTGTGGAACAGGTGCATTCATTTTGCACTCCACCTATTTAAGGCATGTTCATCCGCTGCTCGTTGTCAGATTGTCTGTCCATGTTTCCGCGAGTACTTCCGAGCTTTGAATTTGTAGAAGATTGCCTAATTTTTTGTTGGAGTTTTGCCTGCCTCACTTCTTGTATTTTGCTACTTTGGTTTTTTCCTGCATCGCCCTTTTTGGCTGAGAAGTTTTCTTATATAGTTTATGTTGCTACTTTGTATTTTTTCCCAGCATCGCCCTTTTTGCCTGAAGATTTTTGTATATAGTTTTTTGTGTTTTTGCCTATGACCTCAGTGTTTTTTGCCTGCTTATGACAGACTGTTTTTGGGTTTTGTAAATTTTTTCGACTGCCTCTGTTTTTTGTTCTGCCAGTGATCAATAAAGACTTGAAAATGATCTGCAATTGGGTCTCCTCATCTGTACCGTAACATCATTAACATATTTTTTTTTTTTTTGTATTCTATATTTCACCAATGGTTGGAAATAGACTTGTATACCAATACGAGCATTATTATAGAAATGTGTATTTTTAAATTTTTTTTGTCAGCTTTACAGTGGTTAGTCAAAGAAAATTGTTATGTTAAAAAGGTGAGGGTTTTAAGGGGTTAATATATGCATGTATAACTATAATTTCTTGAATATGATAAAATATCATTGCTCCTTATACATTTTCAAGTATGAATATAGGTTGATACTACTTCTACTGTAGTGCTATTACTACTACTTCTAATAATAATGGATTAGATTTCTATACCGCATTTCTGTTCACACATATTCAAAGTGCATATATTTATCAGTAATCATCTTTACAATGATAACTGGATGAAGTTAGTCCCAAACTTCAATTTACATTTTATATCAACAATAATTCAGACTGTCATAATCATATTATAAGGGGTAAAAATGTTTTTGTTACCCTACATTTTATAGATCAGTGTCTGATTATAGCAGCTGAAAATTGACAAGTTTTAGTTTTATGTGAGCTGTGTTAATCTAACCTGAGGGAGGCCATGTTGGACACCTGAGCAGTGAACCTGGCATCAGTGATAAGCTCCAGTTTGAGGACTTTGAGCTGGGTCAGGGTGAAGAGGGCTGGAGGAAGTCGAGGTAGGGCCACTAGCTGTAGCCTGGAGCAGCCGTCTGAGTCCACGCTGATCATGGAACAAAGCTTCTCTTCCCCCCAGTGCCTCTCTAGGTTTTCCTCCATCAGCCTGCTCTCACTGATGGGTGACAGGAAAACAGAGAGACGCTGGGCCCGCAGATGGTCGTACTGGTCCAGCATATTTAAGAGAAAAGCCAAGTCATTTCTCAGCTTGGGAACATCTCTGAGGGAGCTCAAGTCCTTCAATGAGTGGAAGGAATATTGACGTAGAGAGCTATGGGTCACACATACAGACCAGAAAACACAGTGAATATTAACACCATTACTCAGAATAGACTTGAACTTAAAATAAAGATCCTATTGTAATTCTATTATTAGGCTTACATTATGTGTCATGTTCTCCTTAGAGGCCTCACAGTGTGTACCAATTATTCTTGTTACTCAACCTTTTCACATTTACTTTTTGGGACTGTAGTCACAACATACTCAATAAGGCAGTCAGAGACAGCAGACCTCCGCCAAGGCTTGATATGTCATCATATGACATTAAAATGTAACGTGAACAAGCCATAGGTGTTGACCCATCTGATGTCAGTAGTGAGATAAAGTGAATGCAAAAAACTGTGAGATTCTATCTTGTCTGAATCCTGAGATATTACCACTGATGTGTTTTAGATATTGACCTTTAGTGTGACCTTGACCTTTGACCTTCATTGATCAAAATCTAATGGGTCCTTCCTATCATTCCTGAACGTGTCATCAAAATCCATTCAGAACATTTTGTGTAATCCTGCTGACAAACAAACAAACGGACCGTAATTTAATACCTCCTTGGCAGAAGTAATAAATGTGGTAAATGTGTTCACAAACCCTGACTTCAACAAACTTCATTTATTCATTCATCCATTGCAGAAAGAAAACAACAGTATGTAGGGAAGGGGAGAGGACTATTGTGTTTGAATTGGTTTGTTTGTCTATTTGTTTGTAAGCAGGTTTATGCAAAAACTATTGGACCAATTTCCATGAAATGTTCAGGGAATGTGAAAGGTGGTCCAGAATAGACCCCATTACATTTTGTTGAATGTAGGTCAACGGTCAAGGTCATAGTCATTCAGTTTTTTTGATGAGAGAGAGGGCAAATGTGTGTGAGGGGGCCAGGGTTTTTTTGCGCCTGGCACCACTTGTTAGAGTTAAAAATTAACAATTAACTAAAAGGAAATTCAACTGAGTTAATGGGGAATGCAGCTTTGTTGGTACAAAGTCTCTCTGTTTATATGGCTGAAATGTAGAGCTGCTGTCATGATAACAACTAATCTGGACCCACTTTATCTTCACATGTCATGTTCTGTACCTTGTGCTTTCTGTTTTCTTCTCTGTCTGTGTGTTTTTCTGCTCTGTCTTTCTGCTCTGTATCTATGCTCTGTGTGTCACCTTTCACCTCGTTCTGTTTCCCTGCCTGATCGGATTATGCGACTCACCTGGTGGACTCAGCTGAGTTCATCAGGTGAGGAGCATATAAGCCTTCATTCAGACCTGAGTCCTTTGCCAGATTATCATGATTCGTTCCTCTGATTTTCCCGCAACCTTTGTTATCCGTGTCCCGTGTACCAGACCTGTTTCTGTCCGACCCCTGTTTTCTGCCTGTGGATTCTCCCTGCCTCTTCTGATACCGAACTTGGACCGGACACTGTTACACCCCTCGCTGCCTGCCCCGACCTTGGAACGAACACCGACCCCAGCTGCCTGCCCCGACCCCAGAACGGACCCCGACTACGAGACCCGCCGCCAGCCCCGACCTAGGACCAGAACCGACCCGAATCCAGTCTCGCCCCCAGACCAGAGGAGATCTTCCAAGCCCCGTCTGGATAAGTACCTTCCAGCCCTGAGAGACTTTAAAGGGGACATATCCTCATTTATCTGTATTGTGTTGCTGGTTTGTTTAAGAATAAAATACTGCTTGGACTTTTACGCACGCCTCCTGTTCTGCACTTGGGTTCTCTGGGGTCCGTTACATCACTAGGGTAAAACGAATTAAAATAAGCAACAAAATTATGAAAAAATGGCCAATTTCATCAATAAAATTAACAAAAATGAATAATAATCTGAAAGAATAATTAGCAACATGAACAAAGTAAGATACAAAGTTATTCATTTTGTTGCTCATTGTTTTTTTCTTTAATTTTGCTCCATTTGTGTCTTACTGTCTTCATGTTACTTTATTATTAATTTTTTGTTCATTTTATTGATGACTTTGGTCATTTTGTTGTTTATTTTAATTCTTTTTACTGTGGAACTGCTACAGTATTAGGAGTTAAAGGGTTAAACTGAATCATGTGGAAGAGGGAAATATCTAAAACATGTAGGACACCGGCCCCTCGACGACTGGATTTGGACATCCCTGATTTAGATTAACCAATTAACCTATCGGTGCATGTGTTTGGATGGTGGGAGGAAACTGGATTACCTGGAGAAAACCCACACGGACAAAGGTAGAACATGAGAATTCCACACAGAAAGGTCTGGTGTGGGAATTGAACCAGGGACCTTCTTGCTGTGAGGCATAAGTGCTAACCACTGCACCACTGTGGAGTCCTGATTTAATGCTGATTTTGTGAAATCAGCATTAAAGATGGTTATCTGTGGTTTTACATTTCTAATTGTTTCATAAATCTAGAAGTGGAACATTTAAAGCAATAACAACGATACAATCTTGAAAAACTTTGGGCATATCTATGAAAGTAAACAAAAACATCATTACAATAATGGATAATGATATAAAATTATCATTATTTTATTGTCCAGTCTTACTGAAAATACTTATTATTGAACTCAAGTTATATTATTTGCAGGTAGATCTATCAGGATATAATAAAATTCTTCAATTGAATACTGACCTGTGTAAAATCCAGATGAGTGTGTATAGGTTCAACAGGCCGTATAGGCCCAGTAAGGTAGAGTACACCACCAGCAGTTTGCTTAAAAGAGAGGAGAGCACATGGATGCACTCAAAGGTGGTGTAGCCCACCAGGGTCTGCTGTTCAGGGTGACAGATGTGAGTGAAGGAGAAGGAGTTGAGGAGAGGGACAGTGTAACTACTGATCAACAAAACCATCAGCAGCTTGAATATAGTCTGAGCCAAGTAGACCTGGGGGGACAGAGAGTGAGGGTTAATTCTTTATATATAATTACAAGAGCTAAATCATGCAGTTACCGTATTTTTCAGACTATAAGTCGCAGTTTTCATAGTTTGTTGGGGGGTGTGACTTATACTCTGGAGTGACCTATATGTGAATTTATTAACACATTATCATATAGTTATGCATGTTTTTTTTTCACACTGACAACCGCAAGAGGGCGCTCTAGATTTGTGTATCTGAACCTACTACTTCTGTACCTCTGAAAATTGATCATTTCAATATTAATGGTAACTTATGCAAACAACGAGACAGACTGAATACAAATGGCATCGAAAAGAAAAACAGCTTCTGCTTCCTCTTGTGCCACTTCTAATGTCTCCAGAGGCGTACTATCTGGGGGGGTGGTGGGGGGTTAGCAGACCGGCGTAGCAGACCGAGGTTCTGTAGAACGGTCTTCGTCTCCGGGCTTGCAGAGTCAAAGTTTTTACTCTTCTTGCACTGTTTGGCTGAACCTTTGATACTAAAAGCGTTGGTATAGATGGTGAAATTACTGTTGAAGTGTCTGTGTTACCATGGAGACACAGCAGGCCTGTTTACTGTAATTTTCGAATACGTACTGTAATAAAGTTTAAATGAGCACACTGGGAAAAACTCAGGAAACAACAGTAACTCTGTGATGAATGAGGGTCAAAGGGTAACAAAAAGCATCATGGGTAGCTCCATCACAGCCAATGGGATGCTACGTACAGTATGTATGTGATGTATTTACGTACATTACATAGTTATGTATAGTACTGTATTTATGTCTGAGGTTTCAGTTTTCTTTCATAAATATAATTATCTTTCATATTCAGAGATGAAAAATTGAGGTAAAGATTTTTCATTAATTGGATAATTCGTTAGCTGGGTCTTTTGTAAGTAGAGGTACCACTATATTGCAATATGAAAATCTACTAAGGAGTATATAGGTTAGCATTTGACACAGAACAAACGTTTCAGTGTCGTCCTTCTTTTAGCCCAAATAATTAAATAAAACTGATAATTAAAAATAAATAAATAAAAATAATAATAAATTTAAATTCAATAAAAAGACGAATTAATGAAAAAAAAAATAATTGAACCACTTGCGATGTGAATATTGCACACATGTATATTGCGATGTCGATGCTCAAACACCATATTGCACAGATCTAACTCACAGTATAAACAACAATAGGTTTTATTATTGGAGTGTCTTTTACCTTATAGATGACAGAGGAGCTTTCACAGTGGGATCGAAACTTTCTGACTTTTTCAAACAGTGCCCTGGCCTGTTCCCCGTCACTTTTATCCAGACTTATGATCTGCCTGGGACCTTTAGTCATGATGGTGGCTGTAGGAGCTAACAGCATTTGGGAGCTGAGGGATATAGATGACTTGGTGGATCTGTTGGACAGTGTGGATGGGCATGGGGAGGGAGGGGCCGGAGTGGACCTCTGTAAAAGTGGACTGTCTGTCCCTGAATCTCTGCTTGGACGTCTTGTACGGATCCCTCGGGGTGAAGGTGATGAAGAGGGAGGACACGGACGTGTGTCCACATTCACCTCCTTTGTGTGGATGTTCTCCTGCTGTGCAGCATGTGAAAGGGCCTGAGATGTCCAAGGGGACTCGCAGCACTTTGCCAAGATGGTCAAGAAGTGTTCGATACGGGAAGAGGTGTGAGGGAAGTGGAGCCAGAAGGAACCGCTGGCTACGAGGACCAGAGACTGTAACAATGCCAAGTAGGGGAAGAAGCGGGAACATAAAGGCAAAGCCTCATGGTAGCACACCTGGACACACAGACAGACAGACAAATTATAGACAGACAAATAGTTGATAGACAGACAGACAGTTGATAGACACATAGACAGACAGTTGATAGACACATAGACAGACAGTTGATAGACACATAGACAGACAGTTGATAGACACATAGACAGACAGTTGATAGACACATAGACAGACAGTTGATAGACACATAGACAGACAGTTGATAGACACATAGACAGACAGTTGATAGACACATAGACAGACAGTTGATAGACACACAGACAGACAGTTGATAGACACACAGACAGACAGTTGATAGACACACAGACAGACAGTTAATAGACACACACACAGACAGTTAATAGACACACAGACAGTTGATAGACAGACAGACAGTCGATAGACATACATACAGACAGACAGACAGACAGTTAATAGACAGACAGACAGACAGTTAATAGACACACAGACAGACAGTTGATAGACACACAGACAGGCAGTTGATAGACCCACAGACAGACAGTCGATAGACAGACAGTTGATAGACACATAGACAGACAGTTGATAGACACACAGACAGGCAGGCAGGCAGGCGACAGACAAACAGACAGATGATAGACGGGCAGAAAGGCAGACAGACAGACAGTTGATAAACACACACAGATAGGCAGGCAGGCGACAGACAGACAGATGATAGACAGGCAGACAGATGATAGACAGACAGACGATAGACAAGCATGCAGACAGACAGATGATAGACAGTCAGAAAGACAGACATAAAGGCATACAGACAAATAGACAGACAGACAGAGACAGACAATAGATAGACAATAGACAGGTAGACAGACAGATGACAGACAGACAAGCAGGCATACAGCAAGGCAGGCAGGCAGGCAGACACAGACAGAAAAACAGTCACAGAAGGGATTTAATTATAGATTTGAAATAATTTGTTTTTACTTTTGTTTCTGTTTAAAAATGTTCCATTTTAGTTTTTATTTAAATGTATTTTTGAGAACATGATTAAGACTAACACACAGTTTAATATTTGTAATCCCTCCCTCAGGTGTAACGAGTACTTACATACACTATAACATGTGGGGTGAAAGAATGTGTGATACTGATTATAAGTTATGATTATTAACATTATCTTTCTGCTTCAATCATGTTTATGACATTTAAAAAACACTCCAAATAATATCTTTCTCCATCTGAGCTTTAATGACATTTTCTACTGAACTTAGACAAAAATTAAACTATTAAAAAATGTATACATACAGCAGCCTTTTCCGATCACATTGGACTGAACCTGATAAAATTTGTTTAATTAATTTTTTTTTGGATGATTTGATGGTAAATGTAAGTGAATATTCTTGCCTTTTTCAGTGTTAATTAAAAAAAATAAAGATTACAACTGTTATATTTTTGTGTGTTCGATAAAATGACATATGATAACATGTGCAAAAGTAGGCTGTTATAGATTGTTGATAGATGTTTTTTCTCTTCATAAATGAATAGACCCAAACTTAAAAAAAACTAATGCAGGGGCGTAAAACATGCGCACCGGGGGCCAGGTTCGGTCCCCAAAAGGGTCCAGTCTGGCCCCTGGAATAAATTTGCAAAATACAAAAATTATAGTGGATTTACTGATAATTTAATTTCAGGTTCCACATAGAGATCAAAATAGGTTGGATCAGTAAAATACAATCATAATAACCTATAAATGCTCATAACTGCATTTTTTTCTTTGTGAATTTAAATATTTTCATTAAATTTTACTGTATTTACACTAAAACAAACTATCATATCACAAAACACGCCAATAACCTGAACAAATATGAACATTTTCAAATGTCTGAAGTGTAAGTTCAACAATGTTCTGTGTGTTATTAAATATTTTATGTATTTGTAGATCCACTCATAAATAATCCGTACGCTGTAATTCACGTGTAAATGATAAACTCAGACATGATCTTGTTAAAATTACATTTATTTTTCTGAAGAAGTGTCAGTTTATTCATGTTATTCACGCTGTTTAAAAGACAGTTGGCAATTTAACTAAAACGTAGAGGAAAATTTGGACTTGACACTATTTATATATTATATTATTTTAGTGGGACGGCCTACTTCAGATCAAATTTGTCACAATCACTCTTTCTTTTCTGTCCCCTCTTCCTGTCCTCCTGTTTCTTGTTACTCATCACCTCTCACTATTTAAGGTTAGGTCCAGACTAGTTCGATACGGGTTTAGTTTTGAAACCGTGTCAAAAACATATTTTTCAGTAAAAATCTGCGTCAGCATGGAGGCAAAACGCTTGCTGAAAACGATGCAATTCACATGCCACACCTATGCATGCTGTAAGCTAGTCCCACCAGATATAAGAGAACACTGCTAACACCCTAACCCATTCACCACTGCTACTCTGTTGTTGGCCATTGTTACTGTCATGTGACGACAATGAATGCTATGGGTGCAAAGCTGCTGTTTATTCCGGTCATGTGATCATGACGTGGATGTAAACACACACTGATACTCGTCAAGATGGACATGGAAACGGCACCGTATCCAGATCTTCCCACTCTGGGACCCATTTTCCAAAGACATCATTTTGGGGTATCTGCCTGATCCGGTCCCATTTTGACAACAGGCCAATCTGTTCAGAAAGTACGTCAGTTTCCGTGCAGACAGGGGTCTAACTTCTTTTCCATCCATCTCTCCTTGTCAGATGTTACACTTTCTAGCTTGTCTCCCTCCTGGGTGGCCGACACCCTTCCAGGTGGCCAGATACTTACTGGCTCTGGTCCCAGATTGGGACTCTTTTGTGGACTATAGACTTTGCCTTGACTGTTCGTTACCTTTGCTGTCACATTCCGGTGCCTTTTGTCTTGTTTTATTTTGCATCCCTGTCTGGTTCAATAAAGGTGCTTATTATTCTGCCTGTGGGTCCTTCTCACAGGACTAAAGACCCTCACCCTCACCCTAACTCTAACCCTAACCCTTTTTATTCAATCAAGTGGACCTAAAAGATGCTAGTCAATTTGTTTATTATTAATTTAATTTGCTTTTGCATACATTCAGTTCCATTGTTATTAATTTAGTTTGAATTTTACAGCTCGTTTGTTATCCAGTTTTCTGCCTCACGGTGCTATTTTATTAATTTTTAGTTCACTGACAATATTATTTTAAATATTGTGATTAATTTCATTAGCTTTCCCTTTCTGTTATAACTTTGATTTGCATTGTGATATTATTAAATTTTTTTGTTGGTGCTTGTCTGTTATTATTTCTCTTCTGACATTATTATTATTATTATTATTATTATTATTATTATTATTATTATTATTATTATTTTTGTTATTATTGTAGTTATTATTGATATTGTTATTATTATTCCTCACTATTTATACATTACGCTATATTTTTCTATGTTTTTGCTGCAGTATTATTACTCTTTTGTTTAGTTGATTATTAATTTTATTAATCTGAGGCATTATGTTCATTTTCTATTGACACTGTGAATTGTTATTTTTTGAAATCATTGTACCGCTTTTACTTGTCTGTCATACCATTTAGGGCCACAATGGAAACACGTGTATTTTATCACTTTTTTGTGTTACCCTGTAAATTTTTATTGTAATTTTTATTTGCATTATCTTTTTACGAATAAATCAAATCAAATCACATCAAAATCACTACTCACCACATTACAGAATTTGGTTTAATGTGGCCCCTGTCTCTGGTCTCCAACAAGATTTGGAATGTTACAGTGAGTTTCAATTGAGTTACGTCATATTATTCTGTTTTAAACTCAAAAACATGTTTTACTATGAAAATTAAAGTTAAGTCTGAGTACTTTTTAACATTGGAGAAAAAAACAATGAATGTCATATACTATACCTGACTAACATAAACATACTGCTGGTAGACCAGGTGTGTGCGTCGACCCTGGGCTGTAGAATGATGATGTGACTGGATGTTCTCGGCCTTTGGAGATGGAATCAGCACCACATCAGCCACAGCGGACGATGAATTATAATAACTAGAATTTTTGATGGTAGGTACTGGATCCAAGGGAATGCACACCACTCTGTCCCGGGACAACTGCTCCGTACACGCTAGAACAGACACCATCAGCATCAGGACCACCAGGTAGTCCATAAAGACCTCCCACCAGGGCTTCAGCAGTTTAGATCTGTGCTGATGCTGGTTCAGAGGAGCCAGTTCTGACAGAGAGAACATGGTGACCTCCAGGAAAACTGTGGAAATAAGTGAGATGATGACAAAAATGGCCACATAATAGGGCTGCATGATATGGGGTGCCGTTTGTAAAGAAGCTCATGCTGACAATTACAGCATTTATATTTATATTTATATTTAACATTTATATTTAGATTTAACATTTATATTTATATTTAACCTTTAGATTTATATTTAGATTTAACATTTGGATTTAGATTTAACCTTTAGATTTAACATTTAGATTTATATTTAGATTTAACATTTATATTTATATTTAACATTTAGATTTAACATTTAGATTTAGATTTAACATTTATATTTATATTTATATTTAACATTTAGATTTATATTTAGATTTAACATTTAGATTTAACATTTAACATTTTTATTTAGATTTAACATTTACATTTAGATTTAATATTTATTTTTAACATTTATATTTATATTTAAATGTAACATTTACATTTAGGCTTAATATTTAACATTTAGGTGTAACATTTAATATTTGGATTTAACTATTTAAAATAGCTCTAAGACGACAAATGTTGTTATAAATGTGCAAAAAAGTGAGCCCCAAAAATTCACACCTGTTTCTTAAACACTGTTTACAGCTAAATATGACAAAATGTTGCGGAAATTTTCAGCATGAGCTGCTTTATAAACGGCACCCCATAGTACGATATTAGAAAAAATTACATTACATTTTTTTTAGCCCCTTGATATATATATTGTGATATGAAAAAATACTCAGGAATATATATATATATAAGCAAAATGTCATCGCTTATGTCATCACATTACAGGCATTATCCATTGAACACAGAAAACAGATTGAATCAAAGCATCAGTGCTCAGTGGTGACTTCCAGTCAGGCGTTTCTTCCAGTCAGGCAGGTAAACAATAAGAAATAAAGGTGCATTGAGTTAAAAAAAAAAAAGTAAATATAGATAAAAAAAAAAATAAAATCCTAATTATTAACAATTCTATAAGATTTCTAAAAAAGGAACAGTGCATATAATTAACATGACTAATAAACACTAGAATATCTGTGACTTGTAGCAAAAAGCAGATTCTATCTATGGTAAAAAACTGAATTTCCTTTATAATTGAATGCAGTCATGTAAGTGAACATGTATATTTTACTACTTTCTTCCATCTGAGATATTTGTAATCGTACTGAAGACAGTGTCGTAACTTTTCATTTTGTAAATGTCATTTTTGATAATGTAACTTTTCGATTCATATTCTGACAAATATCAAACACACAACACATTAGAAGTACAAACAGACTCATTTTAGAGTTTGCAAATGTTTATTTTATGCTCAACTCCAACCAGAGACACATGTATATCTGGGTGAAAATCACCTGTGCATGTGTGATCAAAAGTTATCATCTATATTTTTGGTCAAATATTGGACATGACTGTAACGAGTTCATGAATGAGGGGTCATTTTCAGAGTGTTGTCGTCTCACAGAATTTCGGATTGAGTGCACGATATGATGTCGTCTCACTGTCAGGTGGTCTCGGGGGTTGTGTGGGGAGGTGGTCGCAAGGGGATTTATTACTGTTACTATTATTGTCTGTTTGTCTATGTTCAAGATAACTCAAAAACTTATGGACGGATTTTGATGAAATTTTCAGGATATGTTGGAAATGTGAACATGAAGAATTTGATGATTTCATTTTGGGGGTGATCGGGGTGTGTGTGTGTGTGTGTGTGGGGGGGGGGGGGTCGACTATTTTCGACTATTTTCTATGTCGACCACTAATCTGTTTGACTGTTTGCCTTGGTACTACACAGCTGTTGTATACTCCTGAGTATTTTTCATATCACTATATATATATATATATATATATATATATATATATATATATATATATATATATATATATATATATATATATATATATAAAAGACAAAAAAAATTGCAATGCCAGTTTTTTCTAATATTGTGCAGCCTACTGTACACAGTCCCTGCTGCTTCAAAAAGGCACAGAACATTATAAATGACACTTGTGTTTAAAGGAAATGAAAAACAGATTCCAGAATAGTTTCTACCAACAACAGTCACCACAGCAGAAAAATAATCAATACACAATATGTTTGAAGGGTTCAGTGCAATGACAGACTTAATGACAGAACTAATGCTTGTGTGTGAGTGAATATCATATCCTTGTTTTTTTTACCTATTTAATTTAGCTGCTTTTATTTAGATTTGTATTTTTGCATTAGTTTCTGTATAGAATTGATATAGGGACTCTAGTGCACTTTTTACAAAGATAAAGATATTCATGTATTTCCAGTAGAAGTTAAATGGATGTTTAGAAAATTCTTAACAGCACAGACAACAGTGTATTAAGAAAAAGCCATTAAAATAGTCTTGTTTTTAAAGATTATATAACTACCAGAAAAAGTATCAAATAAAATGTCATCCTACTTCTCTCTCTGATCTCCTGCAGAAACCTTTAATTCCAGTGCTGTCCGGTTCTGCTGTGAAAAACTCACAAAACTTAGTACAACAAAAGTCTTCCAGGGTTGGCCACCACTAAGCTTTTCAGTGGTTGCCATGACAGCGGAGGATGTGTGGCCAAAAAATGTCATTTAGCCTCAGTCGTCTGATCCAGGCCCACTAGGGGCCCATCCCTAAACCATTTAACTCCTTCAGAACGGTCTTAATTTGAACAGAAGTATCATTACACAACAACATTATAAGAAATATGAACAAATGTGTCATTTTTGCATCAAATTGTAGGAAGTTCGGTGACACTTTATAATACCTACTAGGTATTAACTATTTGTTACCTATTTGTAAATTGTTTGTTAGTGTCTTGTTCATACACAATTTATCATAAATAAACCATTTGTTAACAAATATCTGTAAAATTAGATTATTTTACCAGACAGGTGCACTGTTTGTATATCTGCTTCACAGGTAAACAAAGAAACAGTTGTAAACACTACACCTGTTGGTTAAAAATAATCTAATTTTACATTTACTTTTGGACGACACGAGTATAAACCTTTACAAAACATTAAGAAATAGGTAACAAAGGGTTAATACATAATGAACAACCCCTTTATAAATGTGTAATAAATGGTTAATACCTATTGAATTGTGTGTAGGTATTATAAAGTGTTACTGAAAGTTCTTCATAACTGGTTCATTTCATACTTTTATTGTACTGTTGAATAGTTATGAATGGATCATGTGAGATACAAGCAAGTGAAATCTAAATACTTTATTATTAGATGTATTAATTTTGAACGCTTCAAAACAAAAAGGTGCTAGTACCTCGAAATCACAAAAGAATTTCAATCCACATTTTCTATTGTGATTCTAATTATTCTGATCCTGTTCATGCTAGTTATTATTATGTTTATGATTATTATTATTATTTTCCTCAACTATATTCATACTTGAGCAATCATTAAAGGGTAATGATATTACATTACAATGAAACAAGCAACAATGCATCATAAGAACATTAATAATACAGCATAAAAGGTGGGTAAAAGAAACAAATACTAAAACATTAAAAACAAACAAAACACAATATAAAATAGTTTTATATAAAATCATTACTAATAGATGAACTAAGTCAGATGTGTTCATTTGAGTTTGGTGTAAATCTCAATAACATAACTGCATTGTAATACCTTAAATGTCCAGCAGAGGGCAATAAAGAAAACTATTGAACGTTACAGAGCTGCATATATGACTAATGATGATTGATGTATTTACTACTGTTTCCTGTCACTGTTCTTAGACATGTGCAAGTGATGAGGTCTTTCGTTGGGAAGATATAGATCATCTGTATACAATCACATGTGGGGACTCAGGTGGTATTTTATGATAAAGTGTCCAGATAATGAATGTATGTCAGTATTATACATCTGTGGTCATGTGTGTGTGTGTGTGTGTGTGTGTGTGTGTGTGTGTGTGTGTGTGTGTGTGTGAGGATTTGATGTATGGAGAAAAAGGTTCTATGTAAGTCATTGTGTTCTTTCTATTGTAATTTTGAAAAGACGAATCTGGAGCAAAGTCTCAAACTGACAGTGAACCACAAGTTGATCCACTCTACACAGCTGCTGTGTGTGTGTGTTTGTATTTCTATCTTCATGGGGACATTGATATGTTTATACAGTCACACCATGGGGATCTCTGACAACATGGAGACCAAAATTTAGTTCCCCGCAAGGGTTAAATATAAATGTAGGTGAAATCTGTGTGAAGTATGCACATTTATGCAAATGATGTCCCCTATAAACACTTTTTTTTTCTGGAAGTCCCCATAAAGCATGGGGACACACATCATGTACATAACCCCCCCCCCCCCCCCCAATTTATTACATTTTGTCATCATTATTTTTTTATTATTTTTAAAATGTATTTTATTTTATTATTTAATTTGACTTATTTTTATATATTTAAATATTTTTAACAAAATGTATATATATATTTACGATTTAAGATACTTTTCCCATTTATTTTATTTTTCATTATTATTTTTTCATAAAAATTTTTTTTAAATAAATTTCATTATTTTCTTTCTCTCTAAATATATATACACATACATATATATATATATATATATATATATATATATATATATATATATATATATATATATATATATATATATATATATATATATATATATATATATATATATATATATATATATATATATATATATATATATATATATATATATATATATATATATATATATATCTCAACCCAGTTACCGTAATGAAATGAAATGACTGATATGGAACTAAAACAACTAAACCCATAATTATACAAGAGAACAATTGTAGAATAACTGTCCACTGGTGTCAAAGGGTTAGTAGTTCTGTTCAAATATGGTTTTGGTCTTTTCATTTGGACTGAGTGGATATATATATATATATATATATATATAGATAGATAGATAGATAGATAGATAGATAGATAGATAGATAGATAGATAGATAGATAGATAGATAGATAGATAGATAGATAGATAGATAGATAGATAGATAGATAGATAGATAGATAGATAGATAGATATAGATATACAAACACAAATAAATAGAAAATAAAGTAATACAAAATAAACTAAAAAATAATTGCAGGACCAGGAACGTGACTATTGTGCACACGTACATTGTAATGTCAATGTTCAAACAATATATGGTGCAGCTCTATGCAATACACACACACACACACACACACACTGAAATTGACCATATGCATTTAATCCATCACTAGGTCATGCAGAAACATATAAACAAAGAAGATAAAAAAAGACCTAGAATTAAATGACAACACAATTATTATGTTAAGTTTCTTTTCTCTTCTCTTTAGGCCTTTTTTTTTTTTTTTTTATCTCCAGGGACTCAAGGGAAAGTCACATGACATCACATGAAGAGAAACTGATGTGAATTCTGATGTACAAAAATATTTTGCATCTCTTTCAGGGAAACATGGTTTTAAATTTAGACAACAGTGCTTGACACCACAGTGGGCAGATAGGTTCTCATCCACACCCTTGGTTTCAGAATTCTGCTGTGAAATGGACTTGCGGCTTCACACCCCATTTGCCACATACACAAAACACACATACAAATAAAACAGGGTAGTGATGTTTTGGGTGTGGATGTGTTACATGGCAGCAAGTTTGCATCATAATCAGCTAAAATGTTTGATGTTGAAGACACAGTTTAACATCCCGTTTAATTCAGTTACTGTAAATATCAGGACTCAAAACTAAAATGAGCTAAAAAGTGGGTAACACTTTACATCACTGAATGCTAATGAGGTGGTCATTTTGATGTAATATCATGGTAATAATGCCTTTGTTACTGCTTATTACAAGTAATTTCCATGCAGTTTTCAGTTTCTAGGTAATAGTGATGCAAATAACTTTCATTAATGTGGAAATTTCTATGGTCATTTTGATTTATTTTCATATTAATAATTATCAACATAGTTAGTTAATTAAGTAGGAACAGTCAATAGTGCATTTTACAGCTGTGATATAATGTAATTTCCATTAAACGACTTCAGATGTTCCAGTGTAGTACCAGGCACATAATATCTTTCTTTTTTCCATCTCACTACTGCACTAACTGCATTTAGTCTCTTTCTTGTTAATAACTAAGTAATGGAGTGAAAACAATTGCCCTGATGCTGTGGATTTTCCTGAAAATTACCTCCTTGTTTTTCAGGTAATTAAAGAAAAACAAGTCAATCATGGACTCATTTCAGTAACAACAGATTAATTTAAAATAATTACCATTTTATTATACTTGAAATTAAAGCTGTTTGCATCATTATTACCTAGAAACTGCAGAATAATTGCACTGGAAACTGCATGGAAGTTACTTAATATAAGCAGTTACAAAGGCATTATTACCATGAAATTACATCAAAATAACCATAGAAGTACTGATTCAACTCCTTTACTAAAGTAAAAGTAAAAAAGTACAACTTCTCAACTTCTCTTGTAATAAAGTAAAAAGGAAACAGCATTTTAAATATGTATACATTTTTTGCTATGGATGAAATATAAATTATTTAACCAGGAAAAAACTGAAAAAATTCTAAAACATCCAAAAATAAAGCCTTTAAAGGTGTCATTCCATCATGATTTCATTAATATTGTTGTGTTCTCCATTGTTATTGAATACATTTTGTGTTGTTTCTATATAAAAAAAAAGAAGTTCTACATAGAACTCGAACAACAGAGTTTACCTGTACCTCCTCATACATGTCCATGACACAGTGACGAGGCGTCTCTGATTGGCTCAGAATGCGTGAAGGAACACTCCCCCATCCCCTCTCGCTCTCTGTGTGTGTTTACCTTTACCAGAGTAGCATCCGACTAGGATTCGTGCCGTCATTTGTTCTAAAAAGGGAAAAAAAACAAGCCTTTATTTCCACAGAGAGCACATGAACCAGTTTGATCCAACATTTTTTTCCAGTTTGTGCAACAGCTACTGTGGCGCCGTCTTCTCTTGTAGATGCTAATGCTAATGCTAATTCAGATTCGGTGCAATGGGGGACGTATTTAACCCCATGTAGGTGATGCTAAAGTCCGTCTGACGTCAGATGGACTGGATTTTTCTGGGTCCCTGGTTCCTCTTATTGTTTTGTGTGAATGCAGTATGCAGCCAGTGGAGGTGATGAACCACTGTCAATGGAGCATGTGTTGGTAAGTAGAGGTGACCCATCAGATTCCAAAAGGAGAAAAGTGGAAAAGTGGTTTTCAGCAGAATGACACCTTTAAAATATAGTTACTGTGCAGATGATGTGTTTTATTGGGTCATTGTACCCAATAAAACCTTAGTGGGTGTGGACAGAAAATTTAGGAAAAATTGAGTCTTAAGTCATAAATAGGAGATAATTGTGAGATTAAAAAAAAAGTTTAAATTGTGAGATAAAAAGTCAGAATTATGATAAAAAAACAAACAAAACTGAATTATAAGGAAAAAAGTCGCATTAAAGTCACAATTTATGATTTACTGACTCTTGTCTAGTTTGAAAAAGTAATGAGTCTATTCTGACAATGTAAAGCGTATAAAGTACAGATATTTATATAAAAATGTAGGGAGTAAAACTAAAAAGTTGCCAGAAAAAGAAATACTCAAGTAAATTACATATACCTAAAAATGTACTTAAGTACAGTAAAAGAAGTATTTCTACTTAGTTACTTTCACCTCTGCTGCTAACAGCTGTGTGCCTGCACGTAGCAGCCACTGAACAACTGATGAAAGTAGTTTGCTAAAGCACACAGCTGTTAGCAGTGACAACGCGCTTTGATCCATTTAGAGAAAGTAGCTCCAAGCAATTACGAGGTGTGAGTTTTTGTTCCGTGTCAGTTTTGTTATGCAAATAAATCACTCATTTGACCACATACTGTTTTGAGAATAAACAAATTTTATTTTGTTGATCCCAGGAAACCTTCCGGGACTACTTTCACTTTGACCAAAACCGGACCAGAACTGGGCTCACTGTTGATGGTAAGTCACTGTGGGTGCACCAGAATAAAGATGATCCCATACTAATTCACGTGAAAAATAGTGAACTATCCCTTTAAATCTTCTGGAAAAACATTGATATTTAATGTCAAATACGCTAAGAATTTTTTTTTCTATCTGTTTCAAAATTGATAAAATAAAACAAATCCCACAAACCTATATTTTATTCACAATAGAACAAACAAGGCTGGAAAAAATGCACAATTTTAAGAAAAATATAGTCTTGTCATCTGACCCTGTATGAGTCTCCAGTTCATCTCAGGGCTGAACATATATAGACAAACAATCACTCTCACATTCACACCTATGGACAATTTAGATTAACTAATAAATATGATGATTCCATACAAATTCATGTGAAAAATAGTGAACTTTCCCTTTAAACACATGTTGTCCAGCTGAGTGGACATTTTTGTAACTCTATGAAATAATGTTGATTAAAAATATTGCTTTTTTCAGTCCTATAGAGGAATAAAAACACAAGAAAAAAACTTGACTAAGGTTCTCATAATTAATGGATCAAATGGTTAAGATTCATTAAAAGGACTTGGTGTTATAGGTGTTATATGTGTCCCTGGTATTAGAATAATTATGCCCAAACATACACTAAACTGCACTAAAAAAACAATACAATACACTAAGGATACAATAAAATGTACTAAAAATGAATCAAAATACACATAAAAATACAAATACAAAAATGCACTAAAAAACAAACAAAAACAAAAACAAAAACAATGAAATGCACTAAAAATAAACCAACTTGCACTAAAAATGAATTAAAACTGCACTAAAAAACCAAACCAAACCAAACCCAAACAATGAAATATACTAAACCTCAAAATGCACATAAAAATACACTGCAGTAAAAAACAATAAACTGGGTTAAAATGGGTCAGTGCTGAACCCTTACACAAAAGGAAGGTTAAACCATTCATTGAGGGAGATTAGGTTTTTATCATGCTGGAAAACACCAATCAAACCACCCATCAAGTAATTTCTGTTATAGCAGTCTCTAAATTAGACGTTCTCATTTTATCAGATGTAGGCCGCTGGTGGGTACCGTGTCATTGTTGCATTCTCACACCCTCTTTCCTTCCTATAAACACTGCACTGTCAGAGTGATACAAATCTGAGAGTGGGCTACATGAGTGGGGATGCCCGTGGTCTGGCTGACACTGACAAGTTGACATCACACAGCTGATGATTACAACAGCGGAATATTTTTCCTACAACTAATGTATTTGCATATCGGTACTGAAATAGATGATGTGATGTTTCTTCTTTATTTGATGGAAAATACCACATTGTCTTTTTTTTTTTCTTGCCTCAGAATTGTCTCACTGTAAAATACTTTGTTCCATCTTATCATTGAGGCATGATTTTCCCCCTTTTTTTAATACTGACTTTTATTTATATAGGTTGGAATTAAACCACATTTTTATGCTGCTTTGAAAGAGAGTGAGGAATAAAAAGCAAAAAGACAGTAAAGACCGTTACTGTGTTCTTACCAATGTCCATTAATGACCCTGCGCCAATACTATGTGAATCCCTGTATTAGACTGAAACAGATTATGTAATTACTGTATTTTCTGGACTATAAGGTGCATTGGACTATAGAGCGCACTGTCAATGAATGGTTTTTATGAAGGTTTTTCATATAAAAGGTGCATTAAGTGAAGTCAAAATTCTGAGATAAAACTGTCAAAATCATGAGATAAAAAGTAAAAATCACGATATAAAAAAACAAAATCATGAGATAAAAAGCCAAAATTATCAGATAAAAAGTCAAAATCATGAGATACAAAGGTCAAAATCATGATATAATAGCCAAAATTATCAGATAAAATTCCAAAATCATGAGATAAAAAGCCAAAAATATGAAATAAAAAGCCAAAATCATGATATAAAAGCCAAAATTATGAGATAAAAAGGTAAAAATCATAATATAATAGCCAAAATTATGAGATAAAAATCCAAAAAATAAATAAAATAAAATTACAAGATAAAGTCTAAATTCCCAGTCACTAAGCACTACCAGAATTAATCCATATATAAGGCGCTCTGTTCTTTTTTTGTAGAACTAGTTAATATGCAGTAACAATAACTGCCTCATGAATAATCTACCTGGAACTACTGGGGCTGAACAACAAGAGAATTTTAACTTTAAGGTAATTTTTGTCAGTTTGTCGTCTGTGCAGTTACTGCCTTTTTACTTTGTAGGGCAGTAGAGTGTCTGTACTAGAGTGTCTCACACATTTTCTTTTTTAATCTGACAGCAATTGATTGACAAGTTTAGGAGGATGTAATAAACTGTAACATAGAAAGAAAAATACCTCAGCAAAGTACTTCCTGTTTGCTGGAAGGCAGAGGCCTGGCTCTGTTGTGGGTTCATACATATTATATATACAATAACCCTGTGCTGTCGTGTCATATTGAGTGTCTGTATAGTCGACAGTAGTTCCCATGGCTCAGATAAATATAGATTTATTCATTACAAGTGATTCATCATGTGTAGAATTATATGTTACAATTCTACTATTACTATTATTTAAAAAAAATATTACTCTGATTACATTTTTCAGAAAAACATCAATCAAACATTTCCATATGAAACAACATATTAATATTACGTTCTTAAAATCTCATTTCAATCTCATCACCTCCCATGCATTACAAAGACTGAAAGTCCTGCACTATCTGTAACCTGTGCTCTTCTGCCAACCAAAGGCAGAGAAAGTTGAATAGTTGTGAGGAAATGAGTGTGAAAGCGGGTGGGTGGGGGTTGAACTGGTGACACAAAGTTTAGAGAAGTTGTCAGCCGTGAGAAAGTGGCATAACGCTTCGTCTGCTCAAGTCGTCTGTTAAAAACCATTACAATCCACCAGCCATAACAGCTACACAGACACCAGAGCTGAAAGTGCAGTGTGACACCTCACCCTAATAACCTAATATTTCTGTATCATTATTTGTCTGTATGATATATGTCATTTGACACAAATCACAACTCTCAACATACTTAAAAAAAGCCAAGAAATGTGTTTGTAAAAGATATGAACAAGTACTTTAACCCTTTGATACATAAATTACAAGAACCTTAGTCAAGATTTTTTTTTTTCTTAAGTGAAGAGTTCATTTGCAAAAACAGATAACTCCATTTTTTGTTTTTTTTTTTCAGAAAATTGCATTTTTTTTACTCTACATTCTAGGTAATACTCATTGATTTGATATATTATTTATTCAATTTAGTGGATCTTACCAAATGAAATAAATAATATATCAAATATATCAGTATTATTTGTGGAATGTAGAGTAAAAAAAAAAAGACATTTTGTGAAAAAAAAGAAAAATGGAGTTATCTGTTTTTGCAAATGAACTCTTCAAGTGTTTTTATTCCTCTTTAGGCATGAAAAAAAGCAGTGAACATTAATGAACCTACTTTTTATGGAGTTACAAACATGTACACTCAGCTGGACAACATATGTTTACTGTATTTTCTGGACTATAAGCCGCACCTGTATATAAGCCGCATCTACTGTGTTTAAAAATATATAATAAAAAAAGAATATACAAGCTACACTAGGTTATAAGCCGCAGATGTCTATGTTGAAAAATCATATATTTACTGCATATACATAATGATTTTGAATTGTAAATGTAGTTACATGTTTGACTACATTAGTGACTTTTAACACGGCAGCAACTTAAATTAAAACAGAACAGAATCAAGAGAAAAATAACCAGTATTTATCATATTTATCTTCATTTCTCTCGTGTTTTAAATCACAAATCACTTAAATTATCTTCACTCAAACACATGAAGTCGTCTTCTTCTGTGTCACAGTTAAACAACCTCAGAAGTGCTTCGTCACATCTGCCTCCATGATGAAGGGGTGAGGATTTGAAAAATAATCAACAGTTGCTCATTTTATTGTCCTTGTTCTATCTGTTAAAGAAAAAGTGGCATATTCTTCTTTGCATTGATTTTTCTTATTAGTTTTGATTCTAATTCCGGTTACAGCGCCCCTAGTGGTGGAAGAAAAATCCACAGAATAGCTGCACCCTTGTATGGGGAACTTAAGTCTCTGCCCCTTCCTGGAGGCTCATGGGAAAATTAATGAATGGTATTCAATAGGAAATAAAATGATGAAATGGTATCTGGTTTGTTATGTGCCCTGAATCACACACATGTTGTACCTCATAATAAATGATAATTATTTATGTGTGTTTCAGCTGCTTCTGTTAACGAACGGCTGATTCATTTGTGAGTAAATAATTATTTGGACTATACACCAGGTGCACATGTGACGTCACCACAGACTCCACACCACAGCTGAACGGAGTGTGATTTCACATACACGACGCACTGTAGTCTGTTACTAATCCCACATAAAACCTAACGTCACATTTGATTCCCATCAAAAACAGGTGGTCTGTTTATGACACATTAAATATTTCTTATTAACGCTATCATATGTGAATTTCAGAGCAGTTGAATTTTGCTTGACTCGCTCCATTCACTCCCATTCAAAAATGTTTTGGTCTAAACACCCATAGATCAGAACTAGAAGGGCGTGACTCTCCATAAGCCTCATGGTTCAAAACATGTGAAAAAAGTAGCAGCTTATAGTCCAGACAATACGGTAAGCTTTGAACCAAAGAAATTATAGAGTTATATTTAAAACTCAATGTCAGAACACTGTGAAAACTTTTTTTTTTTTAATGCAGTCTTTAAGAAGACTGTTAATTATAGTCTAATAACAATAAGTAATTAATTTCCAGATAAACATGTTAGTGCAGATCATGTGTTAAGAACAGACAAGTTACAGTAATGATATGAACTGACTGATATGGAACTAAAACAACTAAACCCACGAATATACAAGAGAACAACTGTAGAATAACTGTCCACTGGAGTGACCAGGATGTGTTAAAGGGTTAAACAGGGAATGTGAATTACTAGGAAGTGACATTTCTATTTATATGTGCAATAATTATTTAAGTGTCTATTTATCTACCTGTTTCTAAAGTATTTTAGGTAACTAGATGCAATTTCTTTTTATATCAATATTTTAGTATTTATTTAATCTGTTTTAATCATGTTTTTCTTCATCAGGTCTGTTAAAATGAATGCATTAATGCAGATTAATCCACCATCATATTAATCAGATTGATTTGAATTCATTCAAGGGAAAAGTTGATTACAACTGTTTTGTTGGAACTGTTGAAGGTATTGAATAAACAGGTTGATTGCACACACACACACACACACACACACACATATATATATATATATATATATATATATATATATATATATATATATATATATATATATATATATATATATATATATATATATATAATATATATATATATATATATATATATAAAATATTTGATCACATTCTTTGGTGTTTTTCACATATTTTCTAAGAGTTTTTGAATATGATTTAAAATTTTCATCGCTTTTTAATGTTTTTTGTGAGTTTTAGTGGATTTAACATGTTTTGTATTTTTTCTCTCTGCATTTTTTTTTTTTTTTTGCTTCTTAGTGTATTTTTGTGTATTTTATGGGAAATGTGTGTACAAAAAAACAAAGACAGAACAGTTGAGTGGCAAATCATAAATAATCCAACCCTGTGATTAATCTGATAAAAAAAATTATAATTTGACATCTTTAGTTTTTATATTGATAATATAATACATAATAATATTGATAATATAATATAATAATAATATATTTCATATTGAGAGTATTTCATTTCTGCAGTGCATCCATGATGAATGTGTGAAATGACAATAATCTAACTACCTATAACATAACTGCATTGTTTTATGGTTAATGAACATGTTAATAATCTCATGCATTACTGCACACACTTCCATCATAAATTCAAATGAAATCATATGACTAATATTTTAAGTCTCTAGAAGCCTAAAACCATATAGTCGTAACCTTTGAACTTTGGGAACTGTAATGTCTCATTGTGTCTGTTTGTGTAAAATTTGTCATTATGACTTGACCCCTATGCTAGCTTGTTACGCAAAGTTAGCTACTGTTTCATCACTAACTAGCCTTAGCCCACCTGCTAATATTATTTCTGCTTGTGAAAAAAAAAAACTAAACAAAAAAAAAAAACGCAACAACATAGAAAGTTGTAAGAAGCTTTGATGATTCATGGTGCAAACAAAAACAGTTCAAAGTGCAATATTTAATTTTTCATTGCTTTCTGTGTATATTTTTTGTGGATTTTAGCATGCTTTGTATATTTTTTCTTTGGATTTTTTGCTTTTTAGTGTATTTTTGTATCATTCTTATTATTCATTATGATTTGACTCCTATGCTAGCTTGTTACGCAAAGTTAGCTACTGTTTCATCACTAACTAGCCTTAGCCCACCTGATAATATTATAAACAAATATTATAAACGACTAAACAAAAAAGAACTACAACATAAAACAGTTGTAAGAAGCTTTTATGATTCCTGGTACAAACAAAAAATAATTAAAAGTGGAAATTTTCATATTTCATTTAACTTTTTTTCTTTTCTTTTTTTTTTTTTTTAGTACATTTTCTATATATTTTTTCTCTGCATTTCTCTGCAATACTTTTGTGTATTTTGTGGGAAATAAAAAAAAAAACAGACAAAACAGTTGAGTGACAGAACTTATTCCTGAACACATCTCATATTCCTTTAACATAGTTACAAAACAATAGTAATATAATATAACAGAGCACAGTGAGTGAACATTAAAACCAAAGAAGAAGAACAAAGTTTTTTGACATTCACATTCATTTCTTTCCGTTCTCTTCTCCCAGTTTCAGGTTCCTAGAAAGGCAGGTTTCCACCATCATGAGGGGAACGAAAAGACCCTGAACCCCTGAAGAACAAATGAGACAGAAACCCACTGAACCCACCAGCCCGTCTCAGCTCCCTGCACTGCTCTCGTCTACTCTCCCCGACAGCCCCTGGGAGAAGGTTACAAGCCCCCCGCCACATCAACCACAAGGCTCTCACATGCTTCTCTTCATGCACATCAAAATGAACTCAACTCGATGTCATGCTGCTCACACCAGGATTCAAATAAGACATTTGCAGAAATAAAGCCACATGTAGATATATGCTTTGGTTTTAGTTCACCCTGTATGATTTGATTTCAATCTGAGGTCAGATTATTCAGTAACCAACTGAACCAATACGTAGACAGCTGGAAAAAGGTATGTTAATTCCCCCCCTCTTATTTAGTTAAAAAAAATCTAAAATCTGTTTATTTTTCCAGTTACAATTTCTTTAATTAATAAAAATGAATGCTTATTTCAGAATATTACATGATTTTTTTTATCCGTGCATTAATTAAAAATGAATGAACACTTTTTCTTGTGTCATAAGCCAGTACATCATCTGCATACAGTGAGATTTTGTGATACTTGGTTTCTTATATGTGTCTACTCTTAATGACTGGGGTGATATATAAGTAGCATGTACGAAAATGGTCTTAAAATGAACTATGAGCATACTATGTTTTCAAAGTTGTAAAATCAAATGATAAAGAATCAAGAGATCTGTCACATATAAGTTCAAAAGGTGTAATAAGCCAACTCTTAGTTAAATTAATCTCATAAAAATTACACAAATCACACATCTGACACGTCATAAGCCTACAGAATTAGAGGTGGTTGTGACTTTTATTATTGATAATAGATCATAAAGATCTTTGGTAGTGTTTTTTAAGGAAGCGTCTTCAATCAGATCCAAAGTAACATCACATGAATACCCTGTTTAACTGTTTTTTTTGTGTTTCTTTGACATTTTTAAGCCAAAAAAAAAAAGAAATGCAAAAAATACTTTTCCTGGTAACTAATTACTTACACAGTTAGTAACTTTTTGAGGAAGTAACTAGTAATTGTAATTAATTACTTTTTCAAAGTAACATTGTGTCCCCCAATGAGTCATGATGGTAAAGTGGGCCTTGAACTCATGGCATCCAAAATAGGGATAAAATGTTAATATTAAATGTTTGCCTATATAAATAAATACTTAAAAAAAATACTACTGATCGCTGATATTTATGGTAAATTTTACCCTAAAAATAAAACCTCAAAAGAGGTTTTGATCAAGAAGAAAAAGAAGTAACGTCTATGATGATGGGGATGAAATAAGAAAAAAAAATCTTCCAAACTCACAAATATGTGGTTTAAGAAGGTACCACATCCCAGGGTAACACACACACACACACACACACACACACACACACACACACACACACACACACACACACACACTCAGACAGGTGGTAAAGGTTCACACGTTCACATGAGAACAAAGAGATTTTCAGACTTTCCAAAGCATGATGAGTGTGTTTAGAAGATCGCCCACAGAAACAGTCATTATTGTTGTAAATAAAGCAGTGTCACACACATAGTGGAACACATTAAACATGGTTTCATCTTAACTTTGGTATCAATAACTTTGTGTAGACCACAATAATCTTTTTTTTTTTTTTTGATTTTCTCCACCTTCCACCAATCGTTCAAATCAAACTTAATGTGTTTGTGTCATGTCATCAATGGTGGGTGTGAGGAATAGAAAAGAGGACGTGGCCAAGAACCAAGAAACAAAAGAAACTCTGAACTTTCTGTTGAGCAATACAGAGTTAAGTTCATCGTAATACAACTGGGAAAATATTCATTTCAAACACTATATATTTATCTTTGTGCCTGACTACAATCTATAAATTCAGGTATGTCACCTTGTCTTCTTTGCAACAGGTGGAAAGGATTTAATTTAATTGATTTTTTTCTTAAATGTCACTGTTATTACTAAATATATTCTAAAAATTTTTGAAATATTTGTATGTTCAACATAATCTTCTAGGTTGTTTCATATATATTTTCTCTCCAGCTCTGTGTTTTAGCGTCTGATTTGATGTTAAATTCCTTAAATTCCTACTATTTGTAATGCAATAAGTCACATAAATTCAGCAAATGTGTGATGGTTTGTTTAATTTAGTTTAACTTACTTCTAATGGAGTAAATTAAATAACAGGAAACCACATTAGAAACCAACTGTCATCGCTATGATAAAAAAAAAAAAAAAACGACAAACTCTTTGATGTTTTTTTTTTGTGATTTTATAATTACAAAAGTAGGTTATATTCTGAGGTGAGAAGTAAAAAAAAACAAAAAAAAGAAGAAGTCTGAACATAACGATGTCAGTTTAGAAATTGACCGCGACCTCCACAGTAAGGTTATCCAGAGTGAAAACCCTCAATCTTTTTGCAGGTGGCTGTTTGTATTTGTTAAGGAAACCTCAACCTTTGACATTGTAACTGAACATGTAGAAACAGGTGTGAGGCTGTAAAGGTGTGGAATGAAAGAGTTGACTTCACACACTATCAAAGCAGGATATTTATTTTGTCTTCCATCACTCCCACAGCCACTGCTCTGCCATGCCACGATCATTCCTTGTCAAGAGTAAGAGGACTCATCTACTGGGATCATCCAAGGACTCCTTCAGAAGACGAACAGAGACGCCAAGAAATGTTGACCAGCATGATTTAAGGGACGACAGGAGACACCCTGAGCAGAAAGGACAGACTTTGGATCCCACATTAGGGCTTAAAGACTGTGTACCATGGGACGCAGGCTGGCTGTCGAATGCTTCCACTAACAATCAGTGTCATTCAGGTAAACAACACCTGCTTTTAAAATTACAAAAAATATTAAAGCTGAAAAACTGAAGTATGGATAATCCAACTCAAGAGTGAGTTTCAAGTCTGGCATTTGTGCTTTACATTCTTTTATGGATAAATTAAAAGAAAAGAAAAAAAAATGCTACATAATTTTATGACATTACTGTTATTATTATTATTACTTATTATATTGTACTGTCCAATATTTTTACATGCACATTTCTTTTTTATCTTGCTCTTTGTTCTGTTGCTGCCTTGGCCAGTGAATCTCTCTGTTTTGGAATCAATAAATTCTAATAAAATCAAATCAAATATCTATAAAGATAAGATAAGATACGATATGATATGATATGATACAACACGACATGACATTAGACATGACAGATAATATAAGATAAGACAATGTAAGATGGGATCATTTTAGGGGAATATGAAGCTATTATGTTTTCAGGTTTTCATACACCACTGATCTATATCAAATTTTCAGCCATTTCTTTATATTTGCATTTATACATTACACTCTTTTACTAATAAATTAAAATAAAATAAAAAAAAATATACACACACACACACACACACACACACACACACACACACACACACACACACACACACACACACACATATATATATATATGCGCTATACAATTGTATTACATTACTGTTATTATTATTATTATTATTACTTATTATATTGTTTATCTTTTTGCCCACTAATTATACATGCACATTTCTTTTTTTTTATCTTGCTCTTTGTTCTGTTGCTGCTTTGACCAGAGAATTTGTCTGTTAAAATAAGATAAGATAAGATAAGATAAGATAAGATAAGATAAGATAAGATAAGATAAGATAAGATAAGATAAGATAAGATAAGATAAGATAAGATAAGATAAGATAAGATAAGATAAGATAAGATAAGATAAGATAAGATAAGATAAGATAAGATAAGATAAGATAAGATAAGATAAGATAAGATAAGATAAGATTAGGTAAGATAAGGTAAGATAAGATAGGATAAGATAAGATAAGATAAGATAAGATAAGATAAGATAAGATAAGATAAGATAAGATAAGATAAGATAAGATAATATAAGATAAGATAAGATAAGATAAGATAAGATAAGATAAGATAAGATAAGATAAGATAAGATAAGATAAGATAAGATAAGATAAGATAAGATAAGATAAGATAAGATAAGATAAGATAAGATAAGATAAGATAAGATAAGATAAGATAAGATAAGATAATTTTAGGGGAATATGAAGTTAGGATGTCTATGATGTTTCCATATTCAGCTTTTCACCATACATCTATATTTTCAGCCATTTCTTTATATATTTCCTCAAAAGCATCGACAGTAAACACAGACCACCCTCAGCCTGCCTGGCCTTGGACGGTCGGTCGACATCAGACATCTGAGAGAGAGAGGGAGCTGGAGAGGCTGGTGTTCATGTTACTGAAGCACACATCACACACCAACC
Source organism: Siphamia tubifer (assembly GCA_020466265.1). Taxonomy (NCBI): domain Eukaryota; kingdom Metazoa; phylum Chordata; class Actinopteri; order Kurtiformes; family Apogonidae; genus Siphamia; species Siphamia tubifer. Next base: position 11,552,366 of record CM035790.1, read on the forward strand.
TCAAATCTCCCACATGTCCACTGTGTGAGAAGGTATGAGGTCTGTGAAGTTTTAGAAAAGTAACACATCCTTATGTACCTTATCCAGTATTTTAATGACAAAAAGGGCTTGAATTATTATTTTTCTGTGACGTGAATATGAACTCTACATGTAAATATACTCACTGCCAGATATTTACAATTTATTATAAAGTCAATGTAAAATAAAATTACTAAAATTACTAGAATAGCATCATAATCACACATGTGAACATACACTGTCCATTGTTTTTATTTTAATTTTTTTTTAAGGTGGGAGGGGGTAACCTTTTGGCACCAATTTTTTTTTTTTTTTTTAACACTGGAAAATTTACTGTGTACAAAGAAGAATGGATGGTTTAGTTTCAAAATTCAGGAAAATTCAGTTATTTTACTGATAATTTTGTTCATGGAAGTGACGTACAGGTGTTGAAAAGCAACTGATTTAGAAAAAGCAAAAGCCCAAACTAAAACTACTGCAAACAAATTACAACACTAATTATTTATTCCTTTTTTTAAAGTTAATTTTGGTTTTGTTTTGGGTTTTTGTGTGTGCATTTTTTGTGTTATTTGTTATTTAGTGAATATTTATGATGTTATTGCTTATTTTTTCCACTTTTTCTTTCTTTCTTTTTCTTCAATTGTGTTCTGTTAGTGTCTTACTTTGTTCATGTTACATATTATTTTGTTAGTTTAATATTCATTGTTGTTCATTTTACTCATCAATTTGGCAGTTTTTGTTAGTTACTTATTGTATCTTATTTTTTTTAATTTTTTTTTACTGTGGAATTGCTTAAGTGTCAGGAGTTAAAGGGTAAATTATTACATTCACATTTTACAAATGGAATCCATTAATTCTAAAGGTGTCATTCTTCTCTGTCTCCTTCAGTCTCTTTCAGATGTCCTTTTGTCTAATGGTGGTCTGCAGACTCATCTTCTCCGCTCTCTTTCTGTCCCCACATCGCCCACAGTGACAGACTTTACACACATGCCCTTCACCTTCACATCATTAGACACCTATGGCAGATCCAAGGTAAACTACTGGACACCCAATGTCTTTACATTGGTTTGATTCATTCTAAAGGGGACATATTATGCATATTTTTACATGAATAATAATAATAATAATAATAATAATAATAATAATAATAATAATAATAATAATAATAATAATAATAATAATAATAATAATAATAATAATAATAACAATACTACTACTACTACTACTACTACTACTAATAATAATAATAATAATAATAGGCCTAATAATAGGCTGCAGCGAAGGCCTAAAAATAATAAACTTTATTTATATAGCACCTTTCGAGATCATAAGTCACAGGGTGCTTTACAAAAGGAATAGAAGTAAAAAAACTAAAACAAACAAACACAAAAACAGCATTAAAGGCATAAAACAACAAGGCAAAAAACATATAGTAAAAGCAGGAAACAACATAAAAACAGACACAGACTTAAAATGATAAAAACAACAATTCAAACAAAGGCCCCTTTAAACAAATGGGTGTTTGGCTGCTTTTTAAAAGTGTTCGCAGATCTTAAATGTAGTGGTCGACAGTTCCATAGAGTGGACGCCACAACATCAAAGGCACAGTCTGCTTTTTTTTTAGCCTGGAACGAGGAATCACCAGCAGGTCCTGATCATAAGGCCACAGCATGTCAGTGATGTAGGCTGGTGCCTGACCATTAAAAAAAAAAAAAACATTTTACATTAAAAAGTCTGTGTGAGGAGAACCTTAAATTATGAAAAATTTCCATCCATTCTCCTTTTCTGTGATTGTTTGTTTTTCCTAATTAACTCTGTAAAGCAGTGGTCCCCAAACTACGGCCCGCGGGCCGGATACAGCCCGCCTCCACATTTGGTCCGGCCCCCTGAACAATACCAGACACCATTTAGATTTTTTTTTATATGTGTGTATTTGTATTTTATAACAAAGTTGGACTTTTGCAATAAAATGTTCCTTAGTTATGAACTATTTTCATTATTAATGAAGCGGAGAGTGTGGGATTTGGTTTATAGTGACAAGGTGTGGGTTGTGGTTCCGATTAAAGAACACAGGTATAGATGTCCTCATTGAAGGTTTATTTACTGCGGTCTGTAATAATACAGAATAACACTCAGTATAACAATATATACATACAATAATAAATTAACTAAGACCGACTATATGAGTCACTCAGATGTATTACATGGGTCATGGAACACACACATCACCTCACGGAAATCACAGATGACAGCTAGCATATTATCGTATTAGCTTCAACAGCACAGCGGCGCTAAACAGCATTAGCTTATATAGTACAACATGCTAACATCTACCCGAACTGTACTGTGTTATTTATCTCACCTTGTGGCATCTACACACAGTAATAAACCAGGAATAGATGAATAAAAAAGAGAAAAAGAAGCCAAGATGGCGAACTTAGCACGGTTACCTAGCAACACAGCGGCTAATAAAACACGGACTACGTTCATAACCGTCATAACATGAAAATGATAAAGAGACAGGAGCCGAAGATGAAGACGAGCCAACAATCAAGAATGTAAATCTCTCAGTGAAACTTCAGACTTACCTGAACCATGTAAATTTACCCCCACCCCCCCCCTCCCCTGAATAAAAGAGCTTTTCAGGCAGAGACGACTTCAGAGTAAGGTAGAACAGTGTAACTGAATTTCTGCTCTGTTTTGCTCTCCTCACTATTTTATCTTAAACATATTCTCTCCTGTCTTGTTTATGTTTGTGTTTTTTCTTACAAATTAAATCTGACACCAGCCAAGACATAAACCATTTGGAATGTTTCCCAAACAGCTCCTTGAGTTTTAATACTGTCATAAATTATTACATAATGCGTCAACATGTACTACATAATGCAGCTTTATTACAAAATGAAATGAAAAAGTTATTACATTTTGAACGTTTATTACAAAATGCACTGTTATTACAAATTGTGGCTCAACAAGCCTGCTGTATCTCTTCATCAATGTGGTATTTTTTTTTACCAAAACATGTGATAAACAGGTCACTGAGGCACCAGGAAACTGTATTCACTTGTGGAAAATAGGCATGATATGTCCCCTTTAATGTTTACTCCACTGATACTTGAATTATTACTAATGTTTGCATGGATGTATATGATCTGCTTTTATTGCCAGGAACGCAATTTTGGGTGCAAAGTGTGTGGAAAAGTGTTCAAGCGCTCCTCCACTCTGTCCACACACCTGCTCATCCACTCTGACACACGACCCTATCCCTGTCAGTACTGCGGCAAAAGGTTCCACCAAAAGTCAGACATGAAAAAACACACCTTCATACACACAGGTAAGTCACTGAACACAACCTGATGAGGGTCAGAGGCTTGGGTCTTTTTTTTTTTTTTTTTTTTTACTTTTACTGTGGGTACTTATAAAATACTTATGCTGTAAGTTTTTCCTTTGGTGCTTAGGTGAGAAACCACATGTGTGCAAGGTGTGCGGTAAAGGATTCAGTCAGAGCTCCAACCTCATCACCCACAGTCGAAAGCACAACAGCTACAGGCCGTTCAGCTGCCCCCGCTGTCAGCACAGCTTCCAACGCAGGACAGACCTACAGCGCCACCAAGAGACTCAGTGCAGCTATGGAACCACATACACTCCCAACAGAGTCCTGGACGACCTGGTGTAACGATGGATTTCAGAGGTGAAATACCCAAATCCCAAAAGGGTCCAGTCTGACCACGTGGAAAAATTTGTGAAATACAAACATGATAGTGAATATATTGATTGTGTTATTTCAGGTTCCACATACAGATAAAAATGGGTTGGATCAATAAAATAATATCATAATATCTGTCAAAGAATGGTTTATTTTTTACATTTTTCATATATAAGGTGCACTGGATTATAATGCACATTAAGTGAAGTCTAAATCATTAGATAAAAAGTCAAAGTCATTTGATAAAAAGTGAAAATTCTGACATAAAATGTGAAAATTATGAGATAAAAAGTCTAAATCAATAGATAAAAAGTGAAAATTATGAGATAAAAAGTGAAAATTATGACATAAAATGTGAAAATTATGAGATAAAAAGTCCAAATCATTAGATAAAAAGTTTCAATTATTAGATAAAAAGTCAGAATTTTGAGATAAAAAGTGTAAACTATGACATAACAAGTGAAAATTATGAGATAAAAAGTCTAAAATCCCAGTCACTAAGCACAACCCGAATTCAACCATATATAAGGTGCACTGTGGTTTTTGAAGAAAATTAAAGTCTTTTAAGTGCACCTGTTAGTCCACAAAATACAGTAACTTCTTGTGTCCCAAATGTCATGTAATTTCCTATTCAACATTTGGTATGGACTTGTTATAAATGCTAATTGTGTTCCATGTTCTTCGGTCACTCTCTCACACAAAACTAGAAACTGACTGAGGAACATCACAGAATTTAACACCTAAATCTAACAACCAATGTTTTGACAGTGCTTCTGTTAAAAAGCATTAATTTTCATTTAAACATTCCATGTATTCAGTCTTTATAAATAACCTGAACAAATATGAACATTTTGAAATGTCAGAAAGTATAAGTTTAACAATGTTCTGCCTGTTATTAAATATTTTTGTATTTGTAGATTCACTAATAAATAATCTGTACATTATAATTGACGTGTGTAAATTTGGTTTTTAGCCTGTATGACATGATCTTGTTAAAATTGCTTTTAGTTTTCTTAAGGAATTTAAGTTTATTCAACTTATACACACTGTTTTAAAGGATATGTGAACATTTTTGGTTGTACAGTTGTCCCGTCATATTCACCTTGTCTTCCACTTCAGTGTCTGTCTTGTCTCTGTCTACGTGTGCGATAGTGAGAAACGAAATTTCAATTCCTTCCTTGTTTGACCAGTGCATGTGAAGAAATTAACAATAAAATTGACTTTGATTTTTATCACATAATATAAGTTTTGTTTTTTTTTTGCTCTAAAACATAGAGGAAAATTTGGAGTGGACATTATTTATATATTATGTTATTGTTTTAATTTTACAGTCCAATTCAGATCAATGTGGTCCAATTGGTTTAATGTGGCCATTGAACTAAAATGAGTTTGACACTCAATGATCTATTTTGTTCATTAATTTAAAATGTTCAGCCTTTGTGAATTGTCCTTGCAAGGAAGAAAGAATTAGAAATACTGTGAAAAATCTACCAAAAACCCAGAACTGATTTACAGATGATGTGTAGATTTTTGCAGGATGCTGGCTACCATCTAATTATGTTGCAATTTTCAAAAGCCATTGTTTTCTTAAAGTTGTGTATGGACAATGGTGCTCTAGGCCTCTTCCATTTTTGTAGAATTACAAATGAGGATCTGTCAAAATTATGCAATAAAAAGGCCAAATTATGTGATAAAAAGTCAAAATTACGTGAGAAAAAGTAAAAAATTAAGAGGTAAAAAAGTCTAAATTATTAGATAAAAAGTCAAAATTACGTGAGAAAAAGTGAAAATTACAAGGTAAAAAAAAATCTAAATTATCAGATAAAAAGTCAAAATTCCCAGTCACTAAACACAACCAGAATTAATCCATATATAAGGCGCACTGTGAGAAAATTAAAATCTTTTTAGTGTGCCTTATAGTCCAGAAAACACAGTAGCTTAATATTGTAAATCTGTGGGACTTGGCACCCGCCTAGTCTGCCTCTGCCTAACGCCAGCCCTGTGTGTGTGTGTGTGTGTGTGTGTGTGTGTGTGTGTGTGTGTGTGTGTGTGGTTGTAATGCAAGTTGCAAGTGCATGTCTTTGTGTTTGCTGTTCCCATCATTAAGTGAATCAGACGTCTGTAACACACTCAACAGGACGACCAACTGAGATGATTATGATCTATTGTAAAGATGCACTAGAACTGTGCATGTTAACACCAGAGTTTACTTTGACCTAAAAAAATACTTGACTTCAACACAGAAAAATAACATATAACAATGAATGAATGACTAAAAGGATTCTACAGCTTCTCCTGTCAAGTTTATGTTTTAGGTTGGATAGCCCATAGTTTTAATCTTCTTCATTTTACTGATCATTCCAATCTCATCAGACTTATTTCCAGAAAATTATGGAGTTTATTGAATTGACGTAAAATTATTTTATCTTTCTTGACTGTTGATATCTTCAGTGCATTTTTTACATTTCACAAATTCATCCCAGGGGCCAGTTTGGACACTTTGAGCGGCCGCTTTTGGCCCCTGCCCCTCATGTTTGTCACCTGTGTGCTACAGTAAATGCTTCATGTCCACTAGTTCCACAACAAACACACAAACTGAAAATGTTCTTGTTGAGGGTCAAATAAAAAGACATTTCTCACCACTTTTTTTTCCTTTATTATTTTTTAATATATAAAGAATTGTTTTATTTTATTTTTTTTTACAGAACAATTAATGCTTATTCACTTTACTACACGCACAATTATTATTATTATTTTTTTTTTGGGTCACATGACTTGACAGTGAACATTTTAATACATCTTATTGGCCACATAAACACAACATAGATCATGCACATACAGATATGTCTCATGCTGTATTTTTCCTGCTGACAAACACTGTTACTGAATAAATACTGAGTATGACTGTGTCACAACGACTCTTTGCACCTCTCAGTTTATCTATGACCACATTTGACCTGACAAGATGCCATTTCTATTCAAGTCACACCATCAAAGTTTAGCTTATCCTGATAAACTCTATATGTGATGGTTCGCTGCCAGTTTTGTAATGACTCAATGCAGAATGGCATCAGTGTTTCACTTTGAATCAAACATCTGACTGATGAAAACACCGCAACAAGAGACTGTTTCTGTATTCACATGGCTCTCATTATGCTTCTGATGCACAGGACTCTAGGAGAACTGTACAAACATGGTCCCTATTGCTCACATGCAGACACCTGCGCTCGCACACTCACACATCGTTGTTGTAACTCCTGTCCCATTTCTTCTTTCTCAGATTTGCAGGAGGAAATCCTGAGGTAGAAATAAAAGAATAAAACTGTTCAGAGTTATCACAGTTACCATCTGCAGGTGCTCTCTTGCTGATATCATTTTTGAAACTGGCAGCATTCCTAACCACTACAGTTTATTTTAAAAACACACCTTTTAGCTTTCGCTTCACACTGAGTACACTGTAAAACTGAATACGTTAGCAGAACTCAAAACATTTAAGGCAATCGATTGTCTCAATTATTTTTAAGTTGATGAAACTTAAAAAATATAACTTTCCAGAAGTTAAAATGTAGATGTTTATTAAAGTATACTTAAATTAAAACATAACTTATTAACTTAGTATTCTAAGGTTCTGTCAGTCCTACTGGGAGACTAAGACAGGGCTCAGTGTCTTTGTCTAAGGACTCTTGGACATGTGGACAGACAGAGCTGGGACATTAACCTCTGACCCTTCAGTCATTGGACGACCTGCTCTACCAACTGAACCACAACCACTGAATATAATGACTGTGTTTTATGATTGTAATTTTTTGGTGTGATAGATATTAGTGGTTATTTGTAGTGTTTCTGAAATTATATTTCATCATCTACTACATCAGTTAAGTTTATTTATTTCAATCATCCTTATTTGAAACAATAGAAATAACAGAACAATATCATTCTCAGCATTTAATGATTTAATTCCAATAAGTTGAACCTCATTTATGTTGTTAAGTTATGTTCACTTATAGCCACAATAGTTCCCCTTAATAAAAAATAAATAAATATTAGTTGGAAGTACTTAAAAATAAGAACATGTTAGAGGAACTGAATACATTTGAGTTAGTAGTACTATTTATGAAACTTTGAGTATTCACAACTGAATATATTTAATTATTCTGAACGTTCGGGTTTACAGTGTAGAACTGTAGAAAATATCTGTATATTTTGTATATCTGTGTATTTTCAACAGACTCATTTTCTTAAAAAAAAAAAAAACACATCAAAAACAATATTAAAATGTTCTGTAAACAGAAGTTGGGAATAAAATGAAATGATAAAAGTCAATTATCTCAGTGTTCTTTAACCCTCTATGTCACTATTATGTTATGTGACATCGTACAATGACCAGATTTCACATGTTAGATCTAATGTTAAATATAAAGCACAAGATATTGTTGGATTTAACAAAATATGTCAATAACCCTGTTTTAAGGTAAAGGTCATAAACTTTACAAATATACCATTCACATATGATTTCAAAACATAACATCATGGAGCCTATCAGTGTCTGATGTCTGAAGGTAAGACAAAGTAAATGCAAAAAAAAAATTAAATCTGAGATATCACCACTTATGTGTTTTAGCTGTTGACCTTCACTGTGACCTTGACCTTTGACCTTTATAGCTCAAAATGTAATAGTTTCTTCCTTGACACATTATCAATCATCTCTGAACATTTAATCAAAATCCATCCAGAACCTTTTGAGTTATCTTGCTGACAATTAACCAGACAAACAAACATGAGGTTGAAATATTTCTAAAAAGGATGTATAGAAATTCATATTCTTACTTTTACACAGAACTCGTGGACTGGTTGGACACTGAGAACGGATCCCCAGCATTGTGTCCTCCAGGGGTATCATCTGTCAAATCACCAAGTGGTGTTCGACGTATCCCTATATATATATATATATATATATATATATATATATATATATATATTAAAAAAATACATATTTTCTGTTGAAAATGGGACCAGTTGTATTAGGATAAGGTTTGATTTAACTCTAAGTCATTACCTGTGTAACTGTAGATGCACCACAGCCCACCCATCAGACTCACACCCATCACAAAGGCCACAAACACGATTCCCAACACCGGTCCTGTCTCGACCACAAAGCCTGCAGATAGAGATTGATTTAATTTGGGGAGGATGAGACGAACAGGAACGAAACCCACAGGACCATGAAAAAAAACAGGTACATGTCTGATACTCACTGCTGTGCTCTGGGTCAGGACTGGCCAATGGTGAGATACTGAGTCTCTTTGTTCTCTGACCAGCAGGGGGCCTCAGCAGTTTGGGAACAAGAGAACTGATGGGCTGAGTGACCACCATAGGCCTTAATAGGTTCCTGATCTCACACTGAGATAAAGAAACACAACATTTTAGACATTTATCTCATTTTAAATCATCAAAACAAAGAGTGTGACTATGAACATACGTTGATTCACAGATAATAAGGGACAAGTACTTTTACATTTGCACAATTTTGCAAATTACTAATGTATTTTTTGGACTATAAGTCACAGGTTTTTTTTTTAATAGTTTGGCCAAGGGTGTGACTTATATGTGAAATTATTAACACATTATGATATAATTTTGCATGTTATTTTCACACTGACAACCGTAAGAGGGCGCTGTTGAGTATGAGCATGTTCTTAATATGCTATAGTTATCTGAATAACTATACCAGGCTCGTTCTCAGTTTGTTGTTTATGCTGAATGTGTTACGTTAGCATACCGTACATCTATTCAGGTTGTTGTTCTCTATTGTATTTTTATTTTAAATTGCCTTTCAAGATGAAATGTCTGCTCTTGGTATTGGATTTTTATCAAATAAATTGCCCCACAAAAATGTGTCTTATACTCTAGAGTGATTTATAGTCTGGAAAATACGGTAATCCTTAAGCCTCTGCATACATTACATACAATTTTCTATCAATATGAGCAAGCTTTTAAATGCTGTTTTCTTCTTCCTTTTACATTTGCATTTTACTCAAATTCATCATGTGTTTCTTCACAGTTTAATGAAACACACTTTTTTATTTGTACTTCTATAATTCTTAACAGATTAATTCCCAGAAGGCTCCTTTAAAATCATAATATGGCAGATGCTTCTTTATAAGCCCTCAGCCATTCAGGTAAGTCTTGCTAATGTTATATATAATTGACATCAGGTTAAAAAAAAAGGTAGATTAAATGAAGTTTAAATATAGACTAATGATCCAATGCTGTCACATGCCACTGTGTAAAATATAAGCCATGGTTATAGCTTCTGTTTGAAAAGAAAAACAACATATAGAGCAATAGACTCATGTCTGACTGAAACTTAAATAGCAATGAAATGTGTTTTCAAAACTCCATGAGATACTTTTAAAATGTAATAATAATCATGGATTCGATTTATATAGTGCTATTCTATGTACACACATACTCAAAGCGCACAGTGGATCCATTATTCATTCACTCTCACATGCTCCCTCTGGTGGTGGTAAACTACATATGTAACTACAGTTGCCCTGGGGTGGGCAACTGTGGGTGAAGTGTCAGAGTGGGAATGGATCTACCAACCCTTCAGTTATTGGACGACCCGTTCTACCTACCCGCATTTAGAACATGTTTAATACATTTAAACAAAAAATGTCATTTATATGAAAAGACTGATGGGATGTCTCTATCTGCGTCAGTCTGTACCTGATGCCTGGGTGACTTAGATATCAGTGGAGGGATCTGCAACCTGCCATGACAGTCTCTTTTCACAGTTTCCACCGTCATGGAGTTTCCTCTTGTCATGTCAGAGTCACACAGGAGAACACTGCAGTGGAGAAACTGCATAGACTCGTTATAAACTGGTCTCATGATGAAACTAAACCTCATCAACTGCATCTCTTCTTCTGCTCTCATATTCTTTAGTATCTCTTTTCTTCTGTTGATTTTGGCTTCAAATGATAAATCTCTGTCTTTTTCTAGTTCTCCCGTCTCCTCTTTTCCCTCTTCTTCGTCTTTGTCGTCAACTTCAGCTTCCACTTCCTCTTCGTTCGTCTTTGGAGCAAAGAGGAGAGACGAATCTGATGAACAGCCATCCCATATGATGCTCCAGAAAGGAGACTTTTTTGGGTCTGATTGAGGTGAGATCACACATGACTTCACTTCCACCACATCTATGCGTGGTCCACTGGCTGAAATCTGCAGAAGAAGACAGACGTTTGAGTGTTTGTTGTGAATAGGACAATAAAGATATACATGACATGTAGTGTTGTTTTTGGTGTCCCGTTTTCATTTTAGTTTTAGTCTAGTTTTTGTATCAAGCTGTCATTTTAGTTTTTATTAGTTTTAGTTATGTCGATAACACCTTTATTTAGTCGAGTCAAGCTTTAGTCGACAAAAAGTCTAAGCATTTTAGTCTTATTTTAGTCAGTTATCCATGAGTATTTTTTGTTTAGATTTAGTCAATGAAAATTGATTTAATTTTAGTAAATGAAGATGGTATTTTTGTTCCTATTTTGCAGAGGTGGGAAGGAACTAAGGAGAAGTACTAGAGTGTAAACACGAATAAATTAGCAGAACTCAAAAACTTTAAGGAAATCGATTGCCTCAATTATTTTAATTTGTTGAAACTTAAAAAATATAACTTTCCAGAAGTTAAAATGTAGATGTTTATTAAAGTATACTTAAATTAAAACATGACCTACTAAGGTTCTGTCAGTCCTACTGGGAGACTAAGACAGGGTTCAGTGTCTTTGTCCAAGGACACTTGGACATGTGGACAGACAGAGCCGGGACATTAACCTTTGACCCTTCAGTCATTGGTCGACCTGCTCTACCAACTGAACCACAGCCACTGAATAAAATTAGTGTGTTTTTTGATTGCAACTTTTTTGGTGTGATTATTTGCAGTGTTTCTGAAATTATATTTCATCATCTACTACGTCAGTTAAGTTTATTTTTTTCAATCATCCTTATTTGAAACAATAGAAATAACAGAACAATATCATTCTCAGCATTTAATGACTTAATTCCACTCAGTTTTACCTCATATGTTGTTCACTTATATCCATAATAGTTCCCCTTAATAAAAAAAATATTAGTTGTAAGTACTTAAAAAGAAGAACATGTTACAACAACTGAATACATTTGACTTAGTAGTACTATTTATGAAACTTTGAGTATTCACAACTGAATATATTTAATGATTCTGAACGTTCTGGTTTACATTGTGGGTGTTAAATTCAACACTGGTATATTTGCTGTGTGCTATTGTTCTTCTAGTGACCAGTTTTCAGGTTTAATGGTGAGTGTCACCACATCCTGAGGACAGAGGGAGCAGGTGAGGATATGACACCTGAGTACAAACACACAGTAGACCACACCCTTCTGCTACTACACCTCATTTACACTCAGGAATCATCCTCACCCCAGCCTCTGTCAGCTTCTTCTGGTTCTTCCAGTATTCTCCTCACCTCCTCACCCTATCTCATATTCATTACTTCTACTGACACACTCAAAACAAACTCATTTCTGTCTCCCTGTTTTGTTTTGTTTCTTTCATCGAGGGTCAGATCAGGTTCTTAGTAGTACTATTTATAAAACTTTTGACTATTGACAACTTAATATATTTAATTATTCTGAACGTTCAGGTTGACAGGGTACTTAGGTATCTGTACTTTACTTGAGTATTTATTTTTCTTGGTAACGTTTTACTTTTACTCTCTATATTTGTTCATAAATATCTGTACTTTATACTTCTTACATTATCAGAATGGAATCATGACTTTTTCCAAACTAAATGGATATGAGTGGCTTTTGAGGGAAAATTGTGACTTACGGTGTCATATTTTTTTTAATCTCATATTCTTTTATCTCATGGTTTTCTCATAACTTTGACTCTTATTTTGTCATAATTATACATTTCATATCTCATATTTATGACTTTATCTAATCATTTGGACTTTTAATCTCATAACGATGGCTTTTTATATCAATTGTGACTACTTTTCCAGATTTTTCAGCCCATACTCACAAAACTGAGTACTGTGACCAAATCAAACATTTTCTACACAGTAGCTTATAGTTAAGGACTTTATTTTTTGATGTTTTTCCTGGTTATATAAGCATTATTTCATCCAGGGCAAAAATATAGTTTTACTTTTTTACTTTATTAAAATTGGGAAGTTGTACTCTTTTTTACTTTGACTTTAGTAAAGGAGTTGAATCAGTACTTCTACTTTTACCAGAGTATTTTTTCACACACGTAGCTGTACTTCTACTTAAGTACAGAATGCGAGTACCTCTGCTATTTAGTCATGCAATTCTCCAAATCACAATAATCTACTCTGTCACTCATGAAACTAGTGCAGCATAAGTGTTATTACAAAAGTACAAAGGCTAATATGTATGTGTCAATAATCTTAAAGCTAATGTAACAGTAATGACATGATAAAAGGCTAGTGACCAAAAGACTAGGATCAGTTCAAAGAGTTGATCCTATCATTGACAACACACACAGACGGACAACCTCAGCATAGACTCGATTCTCTGCTTTGATGACACACGGCCCAGTTTGCTCCTGTTCGTAGCTCTCGTTGATAAAAAGCTTCATAATAAGTAGAGGTCCAGATCTGCGCCTGGGTGTCGGGTATTGTCTCAGTCTTGGATCGTCCTCTGGCCCCTCCAGCACCCAAGGGTCCAGCACGGCCTGAGGAGTGTTTACCTCCTCAGCATCGGCAGCACTGGAGAGGCTGGGAACCAAACAGCTAAACTGAGGAGAAACAGGAGAGTTATTTCTGTCTTTGTCTTTTTTTTTTTATTTAATTTTATTTATTAGTTCTTTATTTGGAAAGACATTTTACAACAGTCAACTGATCATATTCATATACCAGAAAAATTAATAATATAAGCTTCTAAACATAGACTGTGATGGAATATTTTAGTGTATTTTAATGTGTTTTTATTGTTTTACCATATTTCTATTGTCTTACATACTTACATCATTTGACTATATATTTATCAATCGCACAATTACCTCATTTTCTTATATATCTATCAATCTGTTATCATTTTTTATCCTTGTCACTTCATGTGACACCATGTCTTTTAAATAGGATGCACTACTTTTGATATTGTCTCAGTGTTCAGTGTGGAGTACAGTGGTACCTCAATTTACGAAAGACCCAGCGAACAAATAATCCAAGTAACGAAAAACCAAAATTTTTCATCTTTGAATACGAAAGAAAATTCAATTGATCAAACCAAAACCCTGAGACATAAAAATGTATATTACTGTTCTACTGTACATAACTACGTAATGTACGTAAATACATGGCAGCTCTCTCAGCAGTGTCCACGTAGGGAGCCATGGACGACAGGATCTGCGGTGACTCGCCTGTGACCCCGGACCCCCACCCTTGCCTGTCTGGTGTGTGGACCAGCCCCCCCTCCTTCATTTATAAATGGACATTCATCTATAATCTATAGCCATGGGAGTGGATCTCTCCTTCACTGTGGTTCTCCTCAAGATTTGTTCTTTTTCCCACTGGGTTTTGGAGTTTTTTTCTTGCTGAGAAGGAGGGTCTAAGAACAGGGGATGCTTGGGACTTTTTATCTATTTCTGTAGTTGATTGTGTTTCTGTAAAGCCTTGTGAGATGACTTTGTTGTGATTTGGGGCTTTATAAATAAAATTTAATTGAATTGAATTGAATGTACCGTATCTAGCATCCCATTGGCTATGAGGGAGCTACCCATGATGCCTTTTGTTACCCTTTGACCCTCATTCATCACAGAGTTACTGTTGTTTCGTGAGTTTTTCCGAGTGTGCCCATTGAAGCTTTATTACAGTACGTCTTTGTTATTCATCATGAGCCCAAAGAAAGTGATTCCCGGTGAAAAAAAGAAGCTGGCTGTGTTATCAATAGAAATGAAAAAGGAGATGATAAAAAAAAATATATGAAATTGGCACACTTTGAGTAAAATCGCAAAGGAATATGGCAGAAACCCGTCTACCATCAGTATAATATTGAAGCAGAAGGATGCATTAAAAGCAGCGACCCCCTTTTCAAAAGGTATCTCTGTGATATCGAAAAAGAGGTGATCACTGAACGACCAGATGGAGAGACTGTTATGCCTTTTGTTAGAAAGAAATTACAGGAGATACAGTGACTGAGGCGATTGTTTCAGAAAAAGCATCTGTCATATTCAGTGATGTGATGATGGAGGGGGGGGTGAGGGTTTCTTTTAGTTTTAACACATATTTCATACAAAATTGGTAAATTTGTTTTAATTTTTAAAGGGTTTAAGGGGTAGTATTTGGGGCCTTGGAACAAATGAGGCCTTTTACATGTAAAATGTGAATCTATTTATGAAAAATTCATGGTATGAAAACACTTCTGGAATGAATTAGTTTCGTAAGTTGAGGCACCACTGTACTGTACCTGTATGTTATGTGTGTCTGCAAACCAAATCTACCTTTGGGTACTAATAAAGCCCTTGACCTCCTCCCTTCTGGAAGGAGATACAGAAGTATTAAAAGTTTGTAGCTATCAGACACCTGAACATGCCTAGTTAGACACAGTTCAGAAATGATGAATGTAATGTATCAACACACACATCACACTTTATACTGTATGCCACAGGTGTCAAACTCCAGTCCTCGAGGGCCGGTGTCCTGCATGTTTTAGATATTTCCCTCTTCCATGTGATTCAGTTTAACCCTTTAACTCCTGAGAACTAACAAAATAATTGGTAACATGAGCAAAGTTAGACACAAATGACAGAAAATTAAAGAAAAAATACTACAATAATAAAAAAAATTTTAGAAAAATAAACAAAATGATAAATAATGTGGAAAGAAAACTACTATTGAAATTTGGTCCAACCAATTTTAATTTTGCCTTTAAATTAAAAAAAAAAAAAAAAAAAACCTTGTCCATGCACAAAACTAAAAGGAAAATGGTTACATTTTTCTGAATATTTAAACTAAGTCATCCATTCAGAATGCATCAAGAGTTAATAATCAGCTCCTCATCAGACTGATAATGATGCAATGACCTCCAGGTGTAATGGAAGAGGGAAACATCTAAAACATGCAGGACACCGGCCCTTGAGGACCACAGTTGCTGCTGGTTCTTGTTATTGTTTGAAGTCACTTACCATGTTTTCTGTTTACTGTATTTATGGTTTGTATGTATACTGTTTGTTTTTGTGTTGTGTGTTAAACTGGAACCAAGACAAATTCCTATCAGACTTGTTTGACATGGCAATACATTATTGATTAATCTAATGTAATGTTCAATAAAGGAGAGCAAACAACAACAACAACAACAACAACAAAAATAATAATAATAACGGTGGTAAATGTATGAAGTTCATCATACATATACTAGGTTCTCTGTTTCTAACACAAATAAAACATAGAGTTGTTCTTAGAATAAATCTTCCCTTCTTGTTTTTTTAAATCATTGTTTATTTTGTTAAACATGTTCTAGAACAAACAAAAAATCTCGCTTTCTCTTTCTTTTACTGTAAAAGTCAACACAAGTATCAGCTTCAGTACATTCAACCAGTTCAGCCATATTTTGTCATTTCCAGTTAAGTTAAATTTGGCCTCAGTTGATTCATTTATATAATCCATTTTGACCCCATTTCCAGAAATGTATCCTGTTTTATTCTTAATTAGTTTCTCCATTACATAGATTATGAATTGTTTTAAACCAGTCTTCATGTTTTGGTGCATCTGGTTGGAGCCACTTCCTTGTCAGTGCTTTATTTTTTTTACTCCTATAACTGGTATTCTTATTAAATATATGTCTCCTTTAGTTTCAAATGTTCTGTGTCATGATTCCCATGTACAGTGTTAAACCATCAAATGGGATTTTTGGTCTTAAATATAGATTGAGGAGAGTTATTTCTAAGTCACATATCATCAAGGGACAATTAATTTTCATATCTCACATGTATTCCCAGGGGACTTCTGGACTTCCTTTCTTTATCATTCAGTGCTAGACTGGTCTGAGGCTCGTCTCTCCATAATAACACCTGAAGAAGAGGTGCAGCAAAGACAAACTGGATTAAGCATGATAATTAATTAACAATATCATCAATTCATGAGGTCACCGTTTTTTTTAAGAACGTCACATGTGACACAAAAACAATCAAAAATACACATTTTATTTCAGTTTTAGATTGATGTTTGTTGTTTGTACCTTTTTTTATTCAGTAATATGGTCCATTTACTATCCACCTCTGTCTCTTTTTTTCTACTTTTCTTCTTGCTTAATTCTGGTCCTCCAATTTTCCTGCCTCTCTGCTCGCTTCAGTTAATTTGCCTCAGTGCAGTATCCCATTTATAGGTACTGTTCTGGTCAAGATGACCTAGGTCATGTGTTTCACTGGGTACAACCTTCACTAACCACAGTGTTAAGTGTCTATTGTGCCCCCTCTGTTTTCACATTTGCAACCTTCAACTGCAGATGTTTTCAATTTGTTGCTTTGAAACAGGGACTTCAGGGGTCACGTTCAGTCCAATCTGATCTCAAGTGGACCGGACCAGCAAAATAATAGCACATAGCACAAGAACCTATAAATACATTGCACTAGCTGCCTGTAGCTGCCCGTGTACAATTTAACAGATGTGTAAAGTAACGAAGTAAAAGTACTTCGTTACTTTACTTAAGTAGATTTTTTCAGGTATCTGTACTTTACTTGAATATTTATTTTTCTGGCAACTTTTTACTTTTACTCCCTACATTTTTGTATAAATATGTGTAATTTATACTCTTTACATTCTCAGAATAGACTCATTCCTTTTTTTCAAACTAAACAGATGTGACAGTATGAAAAATAAGTCACTTCAGAGAGAAAATAAGTTATATGACTATTATGTCATAATTTGAGTTTTTATCTCATAATTTTGACTTTTTCAGTTAAAATTATGCTTTTTTAAAATCTCACTTGTATTTTTTTTTTAAATCTCATGATGACATTTTATCTTAATTGTGACCCCCCCCCCCCAATTCTTCCTACATGTCCTGTCCATATCCACAACAGTGAGTTCAGTGACGCTATCAAATACATTATCTATATAGTAACTCACTTTTATTTTAGATTAGACGATTTTTCCTGGTTAAATAAGTATTATTTCATTCATGGGAACAAAAATTCAGTTTTACTTTTGTACTTTATTACAATTGTGAAATTGTATTTTTTTTACAAATACTTAAGTAAAGGAGTTGAATCAGTACTTCTACTTTTACCAGAGTATTTTTTCTCACCAGTAGCTGTACTTCTACTCAAGTACAGAATGTGAATTCTTTGACCACCTCGCAATTTAAATCTTTGATAGTGGCGTACAAAGTCCTCCATGGGTTTGTTCCAGCATGCTAATAAATAACAGCATACATGTCCCCACGTCCACTTCGTTCATCGACTGAATGTTGTCTGGCCAAATGCTGCACAAGAGGCTGTTTGCATAGGTGGTTCCATGTTGGTTGAATGGTCTAGCCAGTACTATAAGGACAGGAGCATCCCTCCCATTCTTCAAGAAGTCCCACCTCTTCAGAAAGCCCCTCCTGTCCGAGCACTTTCACTTTATTTTTGAGTTTAGCTGCTCTGTGACATCATGTCTGTATTTGCATAAGGAGCCAAAGACAACAGGATCTGCAGTGACTCAACTGTGTCCTGTCCTGACATGTGACCCCAGACCTCCTCCCCCACCCTCACCTGGACCTGCTGCCCCGTCCCCTACATCTGCAAATGGACATTCACCTATAGCATGTCCATCCATGGGAGGTGATCTGTCCTTCACTGTGGTTTTCCTGGAGGTTTCTTCTGTCCCACTGGGTTTTGGAGTTTTTCTTTGGCGATAAGGAGGACGCCTGTGGCTTTATCTATTTCTGTGATTGTTTTTTCTAACCAACTTTGTTAGAGAGACTGATTGCTCACTTTCCCCAGTAAGTCGTTTTGGATAAAAGCATCTGCCAAATGCATAAATAAAATAAATAAATAACGACACCTTGACACCTTTCCTATGTTTTAGAGTGAAAAAAGTAAAAATACATGCTGAAAATACTTTTCATCCACAAACTATTCTTTAAAACCCATGAACAAAGTGAAATTTCTTTAGAAAATGCTTACAATTCTAACAATATTATGCTACAGCTTATTATTTACACATGTGTATTACAAGTTTTTGACTGCAGTTAATTTACAAATGCCAAATCAGATCAGTCCCCCCCCCCCCCCCCCCCCCCCCCCCCCGACAGACTTTCCTTGGTGGAGTCACAAGTTTCGTAACAACATTGGTTGGGTGACATTATTGTAATCAGTGTGTGTGTGTGTATAGTGTGTGTGTGTGTGTGTGTGTGTGTGTGTGTGTGTGTGTCCGCAGAGACATGTCATGCTATAACTTAATGAATACTTGAGATATCACCATAACATTACATGGACATATACTTATAGCTAATGCACATCAGATGCAATGATCTATTTGAGTAAAGGTCAAAGGTCAAGGTCATAGTTAGCAGAAAGGTCAAAATCACATTATTGTCTCTACTTAAAGAACACGTTGTCATAGAAACTTGAGATTGGCACAAAATAGTGGCGAGATTAGGCCTTCTGTGAACACTTGTTTAAATTGCATTTAGAACATCTCTTATGATATGGCAGGTAGTTTATGAGGTTCAGGTTATAAAGGATAGCTGTAAACATTTCCCTTGTGTAACTGACATTTTTTAAGTCTTACACAAAGCAGAAAAATTGGATTTGTCATTATTTAGAAGTTATTCTGATAGTATTTTATTGATCTGATATGCTTGAGTTGCATTCATCTGTATGTGTGCCCTATACTAAAACATGTTAGACATCCTTTAATTATTAATATGTCAGTGTAATTTTTGCATTTCACAAATTCATACTACAACCTGGTATGACCCTTCTGTGGGTCATTATGGCTCACAGGCTGTATGTTTTACATCCCTGCACTAAGAGCTTGGTTTGACACTAACTTCTAATGCTAACCCTAACCCTCACCCTCACCCTCACCCTCACCCTTCATCACATTAACATTTGAAAAGTGTATACATCATGATCACACAAAGACTATTTAAATAAAGTAAACATACATTTATTGTAACATAGAATGGATGCCATTCAAATCTCGTCTCTCACCGTGTTTTTGTATTTGACCCCTTTGGCCTGTCCCAGCACGATTCCCTCGGTCTGACAGGAAATGACAGGAAACACCAACAGGAAATGACTCTCATTGGACTGAGCCTGGCATGCCGGGTCGCGCAGAGTCATAGCAGCCACGGGCATAGACGAGATCTGGAGGAGGGAGTTGTTTATGAGACTAAACTTACAACATATGTAAGGTTAGTATTAGAAGTAAGGTTAGGTGGGATAACTTACAACAACTTACACTGGATGAGTACTGTTTCAAGGGCAATAATAATAATAATAATAATAATAATAATAATAATAATAATAATAATAATAATAATAATAATAATAATAATAATAATAATAATAATAATAATAATAATAATAATAATAATAATAATAATAATAATAATTGTCTGTATTAATAACAGTCGTATATAACAAAAGGTCCATAACACTACAATAATACATTTATCATGGTAAAGAAGTAGTTACTCCTTTGCTGGTCAGTATTTAAAGGGATAGTTCATTACTTTTCACATGAATTTGTATAGAATCTTTACCCACAGCGACTTACCTCCGACAGTGTCCTGTGCATCGAGTTCTGGTCCGGTTTTGGTCAAAGCAAAAGTACATTGTCGCTGCTAACAGCTGTGCACCTGCTACGTGCAGCCGCAAACACTGCTGAACAACTGAGGAAAGTAGTTTGCTAAGACGCACAGCTGTTTTCAGTGACAACACGCATTGATCGCTATTAAGAGAAAGTAGCTCCAAGCAATTACGAGGTGTGAGTTTTTGTTCTGTGACGGTTTTGTAATGGAAATAAATCACTCATTCAAACACATTATTTTGAGAAGAAACACCTTTTACTTTGGTGACCCCAGGAAATCTACTTTTGCTTTGATCAAACCTGGACCAAAACTCTACTCAGAGGACACTGTTGAGGGTAAGTCACTGTGGGTGCACCAGAGTAAAGATGATGATCCCATACAGATTCATGTGAAAAAATAATGAACTATCCCTTTAAATCTTCTGAAAAAACATTGATATTTAATGTCAAATACACTAAGAATGTTTTTTTGTCTGTTTCAAAATTAATAACATTAAACAAATCACACAAACCTATATTTTATTAACAATAGAACAAACAAAGCTGGAAAAAAATGCACAATTTTCACAAAAATATAGTATAAGGCAATTTTGTATTTGATGACAGCAATGTATCTTTAAATAGTATCTTTAAATAGTTAAGAACAAAAGGCCTGAAAAATAAGTTGTATTAAAAGCAGAACTATTTAGTAACTGACTATTTAGTAACTATTATTTTAAAAGGGTCAGTAATATTACTGGGTAAAAGCATCATAAGGAAGAAAAATCTCTCTGAGGTCGATTGTGAAAGTTCATCAATCTATAAAATGTGGAAAAATATTACAATGTTTCTCAACATAAAGTACTGAAAACTAAATATCTCCAACATCTGATGATATGAAGGTCCATTAGTGCCTACACTGTAGATTTTGCAGTGTTAATTTGGAGACAATGGGACCAAATACACTCTAGAAAAAGTTAAATAAACTCTCTAAGTGTTGATTTAACACTGCAAAATTTACTGTGTATGAAATGGATAGTTTATATAAAGCACCATCAAAGTGAATAGTATACACAGTAGGTTTTAAAGCCACGTATATTCACAGCTACCTTTACATGATGTTTTTTAATTCCGAATTACTTATTTGGAATAAAATAATTCAGAATTAAAGCTATTTATTTCGTGTTTACATGGCTATGTTAATTCTGAATAAAAGTTTACATGGGAAACAGGTGTGTTCTGCTCTAGTTAACTGGGCTTTAAGAGTTAGAGGTAGAGAGGGTTCTGATTGGCTGCTTAACATCTGGATGTCTACTGGAAGAAAACAATCACATGGATTCACATGGAATATTTTGTTCTCTCAAAGTGTTTATGTTTAGACTACTACTCATTTGATAAACTAATGTTTACTTATTTCATGTTCTAATTTAAACTCCAGACGTGACTTTTCAGACATGGTTTAATGCAATCAGGTGAATCAATTGTGTGTTTAAATGGATGATAAAACTTCACCTCTCCACAACAGTTTCTTTATCGTCCTTGTTTGTCTTTCATTTTCTTAGCCGTTTGTTTTTATTTCTGGTGTCATTCTTTGGTTCGTGTGTGTTTGGTTTAATATTTGAGAGCACCTATTTGTGGAGGCAATGGACTTGGATATCATTGTGAAACCCATGTAACTTTGTGTTTTTACTAATATTTTTATTCGTATAGAAGTGGAACATGTGCAGATTGATATATTTTTGGCTCTTTACACCTTCTTTTTATTCTCCTTACCCCTTTACCCCCATGCCCTTGTCTACTCATAATATTTCTCTCATGATAACAAAATTCAGAAAGTGCAAAAATAACTTACCTATAAATGGTTTTCTGACGTTATATAATACCTTCAGAAGTAAACCATGGCGATATCTTGTCTATTTGTGAAATGCTTATTTTATGGTGCAGAGAGAAAGTGTTTTTTATTTGACTTTCCAGTGCCTTGAATTATATGAGTATGAATGAACAAACTTCTGTCTGTTGTCATAAATGTATCACACATATCACATCTAATACAGAGGTATGAAGACCTGCAGGATGTGTCGGTCCACTGTCACGCTGAGACGTCCGTCTTTACACTGCACCGTGAAACTTTCTCTGTCTCTTCCTCTTTTACCTGCGTCACTGAGCCAGAGCCTGAGTCGACGTTCCTCAGACCAAGGAGGCCTCGAGACCAGTGGAGTCATAACTGCAACCACATGCAGAACACAGACAAACAGCGGGACAGTACAGAAAATAAACATGTCTCTTATCTGAACTTTCACGTCATATCATCAACTTTTTCATATCAAAGTGTCTATGGAGGAAACAAAACAAAAACAAACAAACACTGTAAGAAATGTATGTAATTTTACAGTAAAATCTTACAGGACAGTACTGTATATTCAAGTTGACAGTCGAATAACATAATGTGCAATACATATATAGAGTATAGTTGTAAATCTACAGTCAGACCATGGTTAATTTAACCTAATGTTCTTGGAAATTCCTGTTTTATTAGGGTTCCTATTGTCACATGATTCATCTGAGACATGTGACAATGCAGTACTTTGTATCTTAACATATATATATATATATATATATATATATATATATGTTAAAAGCCTGGTGTTATGTTCTGCCTATGGAGGTCGATCAACTCATTTAACTGGTGAAATAATAATAATAATGACCCAATATTCATTCGCTTTCACAGGCACCCTCTGGTGGTGGTAAACTACATACGTCGCCACAGCTGCATGGCAGCCATTTTGTACCTACGGCCCCTCTGACCACCACCAAACATTCATACACCAGTGTTCATTCATACACCCTCCTTGGCACTGGAGGCTAGGAGGGTGGGCAAAGTGTCTTGCCCAAGGACACAACGGACCGACTAGGACAAAGCGGGATTCAAACCACCAACCCTTCAGTTACTGAACGACCCGCTCTACCAACTGAGCCATGGCCGTCCCTAAATATTTCAATTTGAACACTATGACTGAACAGTCTGTACAGGTGCCAGGTGTGTGTTGTTTGGGTGTGTGATGGGGTTGCACGGTGGTGCAGTAGTTAGCACTTGTGCCTCCAGCAAGAAGGACCCTGGTTTGATTACCACACCTGTGTGGGTTTTCTCCAGGTACTCCGGTTTCCTCCCACCTTCATTGGTTAATCTAAATTGTCCATAGGTGTGAATGTGAGAGTGATTGTTTGTCTATATATGTTCAGCCCTGAGATGAACTGGAGACTCATACAGGGTGTACCCCGCCTTCACCCATTGTAGCTGGATTAGGCCCCCGGTGACCTCTGTGACCCTAGTGAGGATAAAGCGGGTTCAGATGACTATATATATATTATATATGTGTGTAGGTTTACAGTATTTTACTGTCCAATAAAAAGCAGTAATTGATAGTAATTATTACAGATTGTTACTGTAAACCAATAACAGAATTACACTGTATTTTTTTATTAATTGTAAAAAAAAAAAGCAAAAAAAACCATTATCATTATCATTACATCTTGTACAATAATTACAGTAAGTTACTGTTCTATTTTGCAGCAATTCCCTGTAACTCCTAGCTACAGGATATTACTGTAACTCTACAGACTTTTACTGGCAACTCTTTTTTGCCAGTAAAGCTGTAAATTTCAGGGAATTTTTTTTAATAATGAATGATAGCAAATAAGAGTGAAATTTTCAGTTCACTCACACAGTGATGGAACAAAGAGACACACAGGGGTCCTGACCTGTGCTGTGTCCAGCCAGGTGGATCACAAAGCGATTGGCCAGGTCAGCCTCAGTGTACGAGGTCACCTTAGTGTAGCCGCTGTCATGTGTCCAGGCCAGGAGGTCAGACTTGGTGGACAAGTCAGAGTTAAGTGTACTGGACAGGATCAGGTTGGGCTCAGGTGGGAAGGGTGGGGAAACACTATTGGAAGCCTGTGGGGATAGAAAAAAAACCAAAAAAAACCCCGTATATATCAATATATACTATAATAATTTAGAAACAGATCTTTTTTTTATTTCAGTGCATGAGGAAGTAGTTTTTACATAAAGCTGCTGAAAAACAAACAAACTGACTCAAAAACAATACTTCCCTCCACTTCAGGGGGTGAGGTAATAATATAAATAATAATACTGACTCTACCTTTTAATTTGACCTTATATTTGTCTTTTTTACCTGTATATGGTCTTATATCTTGTACATACTTGTTATCAATGTATAATTAGAAATTGCATATTTTAGTTTTATTGATGTATTTAACATTTTATCTTTACAATTTTTGTATATCGTCAATATTTTTCCTTATTTTGTGTGACATTTCTATATTTTATTTTGCACTTTTTGATGCTAAACAGAAACAAACTGATTTTAATTATTCCTCTAACAATGATAAAAAATTGTATTGTATTGTATTCTCCCTCTCCTCTCCTCTCCTCTCCTCTCCTCTCCTCTCCTCTCCTCTCCTCTCCTCTCCTCTCCTCTCCCCCCTCCTCTCTTCTCCTCTCTTCCCTCTCCTCTCCTCTCCTCTCCC
Source organism: Siphamia tubifer (assembly GCA_020466265.1). Taxonomy (NCBI): domain Eukaryota; kingdom Metazoa; phylum Chordata; class Actinopteri; order Kurtiformes; family Apogonidae; genus Siphamia; species Siphamia tubifer. Next base: position 11,577,419 of record CM035790.1, read on the forward strand.
CTACCCCTACCCCTCTACTCCTCCCATCCCCTCCTCTCCCATCCCCTCCCATCCCCCCCCCCCCCCCCCCCCCCCCCCCCCTACTCTCCACTACTTACATGAACATGTACGTGACCCTGTACACCATGAGCAACGATGGCCCAGTTGACTGGCACAGAGCTGCTTAAAATGAGCACAATCTCCTGAGTGTTTGTGTGAACTGTCGGGGGAACAAGAGAGACGATCACCTCCACCTGTAGAGAGCTGGAGATGACATATAATAGTGAGGAGGAGTTGGTTTGTTTCACACCTTGACTTTAACTGTAGACATAAATGTGCATCTCAATGTTTGGACACAGTGTGTATCTCACCCACAGAGGCTGGAACCTGCTGAATGTAGTTTGATCACATGGACTTCAGGGCTGTTCTCTCGTGCAGGCGCGGGGGTGCAGCCCTGCACTTTCTGTGGCTGGAGGTCAGAGGTCATGTAGTTGTGAGAAAGGAACATGGACTGCAGCTGGCACACTGCAGGCATGGTGGGGTCTGTCATATTGAGACAAAGGCAAGTTGTTTTCTTTTTATAGAGCAGTTCTTTTCCACAGCTTCCTCCATAATCACATCTGTCTACTACAGCATATGGTAAATGGTATGAAGTGAAAACAAAGACACAGACAGAGTATGACCAGAATTTTAGCCAAGTAATTCAGTACACAGATGCTTCCACGCTTTACCCACAAAAAAGAAATAAGTATAAAATAAGAAATAAGAAAAGAGACATTTTATACACATTAGAGCCGCACAATATATTTTTTGAACATCAACATTACATAATTTTAAATTTATATATATATATATACATATATATATTGTGTATTTTTTAAATTTTATTTATTTTTATTTATTAATTTTTTATTTTAATTTATTCATTTTTTTTTAAATCTATTTGGCTCTTTTATTTATTTCTCAATTAATTAATTTATTTTATTGTATTATTAATTCTTTATATAATTATATAATTCTTTATATAATTCTAATTCTTTATTTATTTTTTTAATTTTTTTTAATTGATTTTATTTAATTATCTCGGATACAGGTAGGATGACACTGAAACTTATGTGTCTATGTCGACTGCTAATGTGTTTGTTTGTGTTGGTTGTGTCACCACAACTGCAGAGTAGTTTTTTCATATCGCAAAATATATCACTTGGTTAAAAAAAAATTCCTGATGTTATTATTTTTTTTATATATATATATCTTGTATCCCTAATACACATTATCCTTTCTAAATATTGTTTTTTTTTTTATCAACTTAGAAGTTGAAAAACCAAACAGAATACAGTTTTCTATGAACATTGCATCTCACCCTCTCCCAGTTTGACGTAGACTCGATTGGCGTGTGTTATATGAGTCAGAGAGGACAGGTTGCCATGGCGTCTCATAGCCCAGTCGTGCAGATCATAAAGATGAAAAGGCAGTGAATGCACCATCTCAATAAGCAGATGAACTGAGTTGGATTGAACACTGGATCCTAAGGACACCTAAAAGATTATCAGAAAAAAACATGGAAATTTTGGCTTTTGTTTGACTTATATTTCTATGAATATCTTTGTTCTCACAAAATCATGTAAAATCAGACCTGACACCGTGAGTTAGAGATTTTGTTTTCCTACTACATGAGTCCCTAAAGAACATTTTACATCTTCAGTCAAAGGTTGTAAACGGCTTGCATAATTACACATGTTGAAGATGCATTTAACACAACGCTCTGACCTGCACCAGTACTGTGAGGTTAGGTGCCAATCTTTCTGCCTCGATCCACCAGGAAACTGGGCCTTTGGAGCTTAGGGTGAGGTGGATGGTTCGAAGAGGAGCAGGAGACGCAGCTAAAGGCTTCAGCAACACAGTAATCTGAGCAATGGAGAGGATAAAGAACAATACAGTCAATTTTCAAACAAAAACTAACTCAAGTTAAGTCTTTGTCATTGAGCAGTTTTTTATATGTTCTGAGTATGGGATGAAATATGATGTGCAGTATAATGCTAAAAAGAGTGTTGTTTTGATATGTAGAACTAAAGGTTTTCCTGAGTTCTATCTATCAGGACAAGTTCTGAGTGTCTGCAAGGAAACAAAATATCTGGGTCATTACATCACAGACTAGATATATGATGATGATGATGATGATGATGATGATGATGATGATGATGATGATGATGATGATGATAATGATGATGTATACAGGCAATGTCACATGTTATATACCCAAGCAAATATCTTGACAAGGAGATTCCATATGTGCTCAGATGAAGTAAAAATCACCTTATTTAAATCATACTGTACTCCTCTGTACACTGTACCCTTATGGACAAGGTTCAAAAAGGCCAGTCTACATAAGGTACAAGTTGTCTATAATGGCAGTGCTTCTCAAATCCGGTCCTGGTGGCCCAGTGTCCTGCATGTTTCAGATGTCTACTTTCTTTCTATATATATATATATATATATATATATATATATATATATATATATATATATATATATATATATATATATATATATATATATATATATATATATCCCTCTTCCATCACACCTGGAAGTCATTACATTATTATCAGGCTTCTGAATAGCTGATCAATAATTAAACTAGTTGTGATAGTCGAGGGAAAGAGCTGAAACACGCAGGACACTGGACCATGAGGACTGGATTTGAGGTCCACTGGTGTAAGAGTTCTGCTGAGGAGACTAAGGTGCTGTAGTGCTAGTACCTTGTTTTATAATGCAGGGGTTAGTACCTTTAAATCAGTACTAAAGAATCTTATATATAAATTAAACTGTTGCTTAAACAGGTCACAGAACAACATCATAACCTTGCTGACTAACCACAGCTATAGTTACCAGTCGTTACCAGTCATCAATGTGGAGATACTGGTATGAATGTCTTTTATGGGATATATGTATGTAGTATTTTTTATTTCTTCTGTTTGGTGTCTGTTTTTATTTATTTATTTATTGCGCTTGTTCTTGTTGTTTGGTATGTGCAATCTACAGTATGTGTTTTTAGACTGGCAAATAAAGATGATGATGATGATTTACTTTGTTTTCAGGACTGTTTGACGCTTTCCCCACTGCAATGACATGAGTCTCTTTGTCACCCCTCTCTCTGGCAGCACATCCCGGACCAGCGTCAAACCTCTCCAGCAGACCCTGAACAGGGTGCAACTCCTGCACTGCTGCAACTGTGCATTGTATTTCTGGACTTTGAGCTGAGAATAAAGACCAGATTTATAGAGAAAAAAATTATATACAGAGATAAGCAGTTTATCCCCAACAAACCCAACACAGGACAGAGAAGATGTTTGCATTGTCCATTGTGGGACATGTTACCAATAGGTAGAGATAGATTTTAATTTAATTTCTGTCTCACAATGGTACTTTGTGCCCTTAGTTCTACTTAACACTCTTTGGTATTTTTTTCTACTGCTGATAAAGAAAAGAATAATGTTCAACAATGACGAAGAATGTACTCCAAGGCACTCTTTTTTAAAAACATGGAAATGCCTTCAATGTCACAGCAAGGTCAAGTTAGAAAGATTCTGTTCATTTCTGTTCATGTTAATAATGAACAAAGTCAGAAATCAAATAACAAACTGCACCATAAGGAAAACAATAAAGCAAACAATCAATTAAATTAACAATATATGCAATAGAACAGACAAAAAAAAGATAATTGGTAATTGTCTTTATTCTTGCATATTTAAAACAAACCAAATAAGTAAAAGCTTACAAAAATTAAATTGTGTATTTCCTTCAAAGTCTAAATCTGGGACATTGTCTTGAAACTTAGGACAAAAAAAACATGCAGTCTGTCAGAGCGCTATGAGCCGAGCTGTCCTGAACCTGAACAGTCTGCTTTGGTCATGTTGAATATAAATCCCTGCTGGAGGCATGAGGAAAGTTTCCCAGACTACTTTTTTTTAAATGTCTGTCCCAAAACATTTACATTTTCATTCTGATACAAACAGTTATACATTTTTGACAGCTGTGGGTGAGACAATGTACCATATTTTTTGGACTGTAAGTTGCAGGTTTTGTCATAGTTTGGCTGATTTAAATATGAAATTATGAATACAATAATATATAATTGTGCACTGACTGCCGCAAGAGGGCGCGCTTGAGCATGTTCTTAATATGCTATAGTTATCTGAACAACTGTTAATATGTTAGCTTATGCTTCATCCTACTCCTTTTCGGACATGTCATTGTGTAGTATTATTATTATTATTATTGTTGTTGTTGTTGTATTGATTATTGTTGCACTTTGCACATGTTCGAAATAAATCATTCAAATCAAATCAAATCAAACAAGGCACGTTCTCAGTTCGTTGTTTAAGCGTCATGTAAGGTGACATTAGCATTAGAGATGGGATTTTTTGCTCTTTTGAGGGATCTGGATCTTTATGGCTCATTCCTTTCAAAGAGCCGTTCAAAATACTGGCTCTTTGGGTTTTTTTTTTTTTTTTTTTTTTTTTAAGTGTTTTAGGCTTAACCTGGGTTCCCAGCATTTTGCCTTGGCTTCTCGGTTAAAGTGGATCCACTTCTACTACTTTTCCTGTGGCCCTGACTCATTTTACATTTAAAATATTTATTTCAATCTCTGAACAAACAAAAGCGCTGGAAAGTTGTGTGATTTAACTGACATGCATTTGATCTTCCCGCTGTTGACAGACGCGGAACCCCCTCCCACTGTCGGATCATTTCTGCTCTGTGATTGGTTAACCAACATTCTAGGGCGGAGAATACTCGAATGTAAAGAAGCATGTGACACGCGAGTACTCCCCGCCCTGGAATTTTGTTTGACCAATCACAGCGCAGCAAGGGTCCAACAGAAGGAGGGGGTTCTGCGTGATTCTCTCTCTCTGTAGGGGAGCTCTGTGGAGATCGTGTGTGTGTGTGTGTGTGTGTGTGTGTGTGTGTGTGTGTGTGTGTGTGTGTGTGTGTGTGTGTGTGTGTGTGTGTGTGTGTGTGTGTGTGTGTGTGTGTGTGTGTGTGTGTGTGTGTGTGTGTGTGTGTGTGTGTGTGTGTGTGTGTGTGTGACACCATACGGAAAAAAGAATGACAAATATGAGAACGGCTCCTATTCAGCCACGACTCGGCTCCTTTTGTTCATTGTAAAGAGCCGTTCAAAAGAATCGACTCGTTCGCGAACGTCACAACACTAATTAGCAAACATTAGCATATGTTAGCAGACCGTACACACATTCAGTCTGTTCTCTTTTCTCTTTTTTTATTTTAAATTGCCTTTCAAGATTAAATGTCTGTTCCTTGTGTTGGATTTTATCAAATACATTTCCCCCTAAAATGGAAGTTATACTCCAGTGCAGCTTATATATGTTTTTCCTTCTTTATCATGCATTTATTTGCTAGTGCGACTTGTACTCCAGGAAATATTGTACATGGCCGGAAAATACGTATCCCATCATTCTTACTCATCAGGCTAGTTCTAAGTGCTGCTAAGTTCCAATGTTCTTACCTGATGTTTTCCTTGAGAGAAGAAAGAAAACTACCAAACTGATCCATGACAGTGAAGGCATCATCCTGAAAAACAGAAACATGGTCAGACAATATAGTCATCAGAAAATGCATTACATGTAGGCTCATTTAAGCCATTGACATCCCACCAGTGGATCATCGATAAGGGACACGAGATGTTTTCTACCTGTCTCACATGTAGACAACAATACAAATCACAGAAAACACTTTTATAGGAACACAAACATTTAAAAAAGAACAGCTATACATGACATGGCTATACAGTCCATGAGTCATGTAGTGAGAAGTAAGTGTTGTGTTTCCTGATTGAGGTGTAAAAGTCTGTGGCTGAATTAGTATATGCTCAATAGATACAAGATGGAATTTGCACTGGAACACCACCAACAGGAGTAAACATTGCCCCCCCTCCAAAAAACCCCCCATTAAATTAAATTAATACAAATGCAAAAATGCAATGTTACCATACCATAGCCACACATGTATAGCTTGTGAGATGCTAGCTAGCTAGCATCTAATAGATAGATAGATAGATAGATAGATAGATAGATAGATAGATAGATAGATAGATAGATAGATAGATAGATAGATAGATAGATAGATAGATAGATAGATAGATAGATAGATAGATAGATAGATAGATAGATAGATAGATAGATAGATAGATAGATAGATAGCCTTTATTGTCATTATACAACAATGTACAGTGATATTTGTGCATCTCCTTTCAGTTAGTACAACATAAAAACAATAGATTACTACAATAATAATAATAATAATAATAATAATAATAATAATAATAATAATAATAATAATAATAATAATAATAATAATAATAATAATAATAATAATAATAACAACAACAACAACAACAACAACAACAACAACAACAATATAATAATAATAAAGTAAAAAAAGATGTAAGTAATGCATGAATAAAAACATAAAATATTAAAAAGATTACAAAGATTGCATAGCAAGAGGGGGGGGGGTTCCAGGATGAGAACAGTAATGCAATTTTCTAACCTTATTGAGGTTGAATAGTTCCGTAGGTAACATTACTGACTACAGCAGATTTCAAATCCTTGCAGGAGCTTTGACAATGTTGGCGTTTATCTCATTTATTTGTACTTTAATTTAAAATAACAGTGCATGTGCTTTAGAATTTTGTCGTCATATCTGGTACATCCAGTACATCCTGCCAAATGACCACAGATGACACATCATCTTACATAAATATATTAGTGTTATGAGTAATAAGTAAAACAGTAATGAGACAAAAAGTCACAACATGACATCATTGATTCTCATGTCGTCTTTTATAGGTAGAGATTTTCCATGGACCCTATGATAGTGAAAGTAAACATATCAAGTCTTTGCTATAAGGTTGATATTAAGGTTTCCTTTATTAAACATGTTAACTATGAATACATTACATGATGATAAGTTGTCACAAATCATAGCCAGCAGCTACAAATATAAGAGGATGCTCACTAACCCAGAGCGATGTGTACTTATCTCTTATTTCTAAGTATTTGCATTGAATTTTTATGTGTTTGAGAAGTGGTTGATACTTTACTAAGCAATTCAGCACCACTTAGTAGTTCAACAGAATGATATGTAATGTATGCAAATTAGGTCTGAGTAGCTACAGGTGTGATAAATTGGAAGAAACCAATAGTTTTGTCACTATTTTGGAAACACCTGGTCTTTTATAATGTTTCAAACAAATATGCACATTCCTATTAATCATGAACAACAAACTACATTGTTCAATGGCGTGAGGATTTATTTGTCATACATCAGAAATATACACAAGTGATGGTAAATGCTTTTTTTTTTAATTTGTAATTTGTGATAAAATACAAGTAGCTATGTTATCCCCAGTTTGTGTTCACAACAAGTCAAAATTATAAGATTGAAAAGTCAAAATTATAATACAGTAAGTCACAATTTCTTATTTCCGACTTATTTTTCATACTGTCACATTTGTCTAGTTTGAAAAAGTAATGAGTCTATTTTGTGAATGTAAAGAGTATAAAGTACAGATATTTATACAAAAATGTAGGGAGTAGAAGTAAAAAGTTGCCAGAAAAATAAATACTGTAGTAAATTACAGATATCTAAAAAATCTAAGGAAGTACTCGTACTTAGTTACTTCCACCTCTGGTTTTGAGCAATGAATGCTGTTTGTTGTGAATTAGAGTGAGGTATTTAAAGACTTGTCTGAATGTAATCCACTCTTGTCTGCAGACGAAAAGTAATATTAGGTCTATCATGAACCAAGAAAAAGGGTTAGAAAGCCAAAATAGTCACAAAAAAAGACCTTTACAATAGCTACTAATCTACTCATCTGATTGCAACAGAGCTCAATGGCACACGTGATGAAACATTGTCAACATCCAAGTAATAAGAATATCAATGATCAACAAGGATGAAGATTGTAGTCCAAGGCACTCTTACAAAAACATGAAATTATGTTTATTGTCACAGCAAGGTCAAGTTTGACTTATAAAACAATTAAATTTCAACACGTTTCAATGTCAGAAAGTCAAAACAGGATGAAGACTGAAGTCATTTTGTTGAGGTAAGCAATACGTCAACAAAATGAACCAAAATTACCAGCATAAAAAAACATAAGGAGCAAAAAAATAAACCAAATAATCAATTAAACGAACAGTATAATGAACAAAAAAGACACAAAATTACCAAAAAATATCTTGATCTGAATATTTAGCTATTTGTTCCCAATAAACTAACAAATAAATAAAATATATACACGTAAGTATGTGTATGTAAATACATTATATACTGATCTGTTATATCAACCATCATTTTTTCATGCCTCAGTGTATTTAAGGCACATGTAAATTACGTAGCATGTTCTCCAAAACTGTTATAAAAGGAAACTTGTAAAGTTCAATGGGACAAAAGCATTTCATCCATACTCCACTGTTACTATGTTATATAACAATCTAGAAAAAAGTATGTTTTTTGTACTAATATTTGCAAACTGTCATATTTATTTGACTATTACACTAATAAATTGACTTTTTGTTGCATATAAACAATTGGAATGTGTCTCTAAAAAATGAATGACATCATTACATACAGTATAAAGGTTTGAAACATCAAATAAAAATGCTTATAACTACATACAATCATGATTAATAGCTATAAGATGCAAAAAAGTAATAATATAGCTTTTAGCCTTAGGTTTTTAGGCTAGTTTTTATTTCAAAATTTCAAAATAAACGATTAATTATATTAAACTACTGTAAATAAGCATAATAAACACTCCAATAATTAGACACTATGCCAGTATAAACTCACAGCTTGTTGAAATAAGAGTCAAAATAATATTCTAAAAATTTCACATGCATTTATTTGTTCTCTTTTTGGGTTTAGAAGCTGGTTTTCCTTTCACTTATCACATCTGAAGTTCATTTCAGGACCTTTACATCTGTTCTGTGTATTTTCTGAGCTTTACAGCAGAGGAAAAGTTGAACTCACCTGCAGCGCTGTGGGTCAGGCAGACTGCTGATCCAGCTGCTCCTCCACACTGTATTCACAACTCTACACACGCCCCCCTCATTTCCTAAATACACAACCACACACACATACACACACACACACACACACACACACACAAACACACCCTCCATGTCTTTCCCTCAGCCACAACAGTCCACTCTCAGACGTGCGCTGCCTCATGCAGTTGTATTTGCTGGAGGTGCAACTTGTGAGGAATATTTACTTCACAAGGGGAATTTATTTGGATTCTACTGTCCACTGTGTTTGTGAATGACGGGGTGGAGGTTGTTGTAAACACACACACAACCAGAAGGCCAATGGGAGGGACCAAGGGATGGTGTGACAGAGTGGAGAGAGAGATGGCGAGGAGAGGAATAAAAGGCTTAGAGAACGTCTCCAAACATAGATGGCAACAGGAAGGAGGGCCGAGGGGAGAAGAGGAGGAGAGAGGAGGGATGGAGAAGGAGGAGGGGGAGGAGGGGGCTGGACCTCAGGACTTTGACTGGCAGGTCAAATGTTGGGGGAGAAGAAACATAGGGTTTGGTACAATGAGGAGGGACATTAATAAGTGAAAGTAAAATGGACTGAAGTGTTAAAGAGTTGGTCATTCAGCAATAAAATAGTCCCTGTTCAATGTTTTATAACTTTGATTGTTGTGTAAAAATGGAAACAAAAGACAAAATACAATTATTTTCAAAGCTCATTTATATCAACATTTTATTCAAAATAGCTTATACAAAATATATAAATGACAATGTGCACTATTGTAAGAAACACACATATACTCGTGTACATGTGTCATGAGGACCAAGTTTGTAATGATAAAGTAGCCATTGAGTGTTGCACTTGTTTCACCTATGCTTTACGGGGACTTCTGTAAAAAAACGAATTATTGTATTTATAGAGCCACATCATTTCTATTTTACTAATGGAGACTTTAATTTAAATATAACTCTGTAATATAACCAAAATTAAGGTCCCCACAAGGGTTATATTTAAATTAATAACCCTTGTGGGGACCTGAATTTTGATCCCCATAGTGTCAGAGGTCCTCATGGTGTGACTGTGTAATCATACCAATGTCCCCATAAAGATAGAAATACAATAGAAATACACACGCACACGCACATACACACACATACACACTTGTTTACATGTGTCATGGGGACCAAGTTTGTAATGATAAAGTAGCCATTGGTTAGTGAGTGTAAACTTTTTTAAATTTATTTTTTAAAGAAAGTAAAATTATTCAAAATTGTTTACATTTAATTAAATAACAATATTTAAAAGGTAAAAATTAATGAATAAATCCAATAACAATATTTTAATGAATAAATAAAAATAAATAAAATAATAATTATAAAGATAAATTATTTAAGTTAAAAAATAAATAGAAACGAATGAATAAATCCAAAAACAATTATTTTAAAAAGAAAACAAAAATTTAATAATAATATTTAAAAATAATAAAAAAAATGTATGAATATTTTTCAAAAATATATAAAAATGAATCCTTTTTTGTTTTTAAACTAAACACATCTTCAAAATGTGTATCTTCTTTTGAAAAATACATGTTTTGCTTTGCCCCTGTTTCACCCCATACTTTATGGGGACTTCCGAAAAAAAACAAATTAATACAAATGCATTTCCTGGAGGAAGAAAGGAGAGAAGAGCAGCACAAAGAAGACACCATGTAAGTCTATAAATTGCTAAACATGCACAGAGTTATTGTATACATGTGGTATGAGTGTGTATTCCAGATGGTATTGTACTGTCCGCATTAAAGTGACAATAATAACATGTGTTTATAACAGTTCTACAACAGCCATTAAGTAGTTAACAATAGTAAGCAGTAAAATAATAGTTAATGTGTTCATGTTAGTAGCAATATATTCCTGGAACGCCGCTCATCTGATCAAAATCTTGGGTCAGAATTAATTTGTATAATTAGTGATTACTTAAGATTTTATCGTAACATGTACTGTTCGTATTTCAGACGATGTTGGCTATTATATCATTGGAGATGTTCCTTATCCACTGACCACCTGGTGCATAAAACCCTTCCCAGACAACGGTGCCCTCACACAGCAACAGCAAACTTTCCACTACAAAACAAGCATAGGAAGGGTTGTGGTTGAAAATCCTTTTGGCAGAATAAAATGGAGATGGTGGCGTCTACAAAAGCACAATGACAACAGACTTAAGAGGGTGAAGTCCACTGTCCTGTGTGCTTCATGACCCCTGTGTGAGTACAAAGAGGAAGACATCACTGGCCTTCAGACAGATCTACCCATACATCCACCTTCTACAGATACTGAAGGAGTTCAAGTGCTTTATAAATAAAAATGTAATTATTATTATCCATCCACCTGCTGCACATACTGAGGGTTTTAACTGTGTGCAGCCTTCATGCAGTACTTATCACCAACTAATCAGAACATTTTCCAAATAAACATTGCAAAAAGGTAGAGTGCCTTCTCTGGGTCGGGCGAAAGTCCTGCATCAGGTGGGGGAGTTCAAGTACCTCGGGATCGGAAGGTCGGGAGCGGAAGGTCGACAGGTGGAGTGGGGCAGCATCTGCAGTAATGCGGGTGCTAAACCGGTCTGCTGTGGTGAAGGAGCTAAGCCAGAAGGCGAAGCTCTCGATTTACTGGTCGATCTACGTTCTGACCCTCACCTATGGTCCTGAGCTTTGGGTCATGACTGAAAGAATGAGGTCACGAGTACAAGCAGCCGAAATGAGTTTCCTTCACAGGGTGGCCGGGCTCAGCCCTAGAGATAGAGTGAGAAGCTCAGACATCTGGGAGGAATTCAGAGTAGAGCCAGTTGAGGTGGCTTGGGCATCTCGTGAGGAGGCCTCCTTGGGGAGGTATTCCGGGCACGTCCATCCGGGAGGAGACCTCAGGGTTGACCCAGGACACGCTGCAGGGATTATATCTCTCGTCTGGCCTGGGAATGCCTCGGGATTCCATTGGAGGAGATGGCTGAGGTAGCTAGGGTGAGAGAAGTCTGGGCTTCTTTGGTGAGACTGCTGCACCCGCGACCCGGACCCAGATAAGCGGGAGATGATGAGACAAGACATTGCAAAAAGTAACAGGCCTGTAAGTTTCTCTGTAGTACACATTTTATTTTTTAATATATATTTTTTTACCTGCTTTGTGTACGTTTCAGTATTTGGGTTTGAATCAGAGAGCATTGATCAGGGATTAAATGGATTATTTGTGACTTAGTCGTGGTTTAAAAATACTTTGAATTCTGAGCAGATACTGTTACACAAAACATGAGCATTATGAGGCTCAATGTGATATTTTGTGAATATATATTTTTAGAGGTGGAAACAGGTTTGATAAACATGCTGACCTCAGCAATAGTTGGACCTGAACATGAGGATCTGGAGTCTAATGATCCAGCATCTGATCTGGATCCAGACAGAATGTTCTTTTCACATATGAATATAATCTGTACATTGAGAATGACTTTAACTCTATCAACTCTAAAGAAAAATTGTCAATTTTACAGTTTATTAGTAGAAGTATGTATACAAAATACTACCAAAGAATAGCTGATACAGTTTGAGTATCTATTTAGTATGATCTTAAATGTTTTTCAACCAGAACAAACACTTTGAGTTAGATAGTTATGATCTCCAATATGTTAACAGAGTAAATAAAGTAACAGGTGGTGTGGACATACTGAATATCTCCACAGACAAATAAAGAGCCACAATAGTGGAGAAAATGTTGCTGGAAGTTAATGATTGAATTTCTATTTTGGCTATTTTATGTGACATCCTCCTCCTTTTTAAACTAAAATGGGATAAAATAAAACAACATAGCAAAAATTATAAGGATAACGCTAAATAAATAAATAATTGAATGATATCTGTGTACACATATAAAATTAATGTGAACAGTTTTGAACAATGTACAATGCATGTGCAATTACTACTGCATATGGAGTGTATAAGCTCCAAATAAACCAAATTAATCTATGGTGCATCAAACAGTTTTTAACTTGTAGTTTGATGCAAACTGGAGGATAAGAAAAGCTTGTAGTGAGTAAAAACGTGCTAATTTCATAGCTCTAACCAACATCCCTATTAACCCAAAAACAGAACCTCCTCATCTGTCTATGTATCACACGCTTTCTCCATATTTTCTTTTCCAATACACAGCTGATGCTACACGGTTTTAAAGATAGTGGTACCACAGAATATCTAATATAGACAGAAGTTCCACTCACAGTGTATTTCTGGGTTCCATTTGGTTGCAGTTCATTCATTTTCCATGTGGGGCATAATGAATGCTATACCCCAAAAAGTGCCCTTATCTTAGGATATACATTTTTTGTCTAGTTATTCAACTCTTGTTTTTGAAAGGAGTGGTAGAGAAAATACTTTGATAAAATACTATGACTTTTATATTTTTAGAGTTACGTATTTGCTGAAAAAAGAGATTTAAAGTGTCGATGATGTCACACAGAGTTTACGGCTGGAAATACTGCTTTACTTCAACAAGCCTTCTTGTCCCCAAGCAGAGCTGCAGCTGACACAAGTAAAAAGTCTACATCTGCGAGAAAGTTTTCTTTAAAGTTTTTCTAAAGGGGCTGTGGCTTGGTATGGGGCCAGCCGTTAAGTGGTATCTCTAGTCGTAATCTGTCCTCTCGCTAGCCGAGCAGTCGTCATTAGCAGAATGCTAGCATGTTGTGGGCAACAAGACCTCAACCTGTAAGAAATCAAAGGCACATATGTACTTATTCAGCACTTTTTTTTACATAAAGCTTAATTCCATTGTTATTTCATTAATATTACTGTGTTCTCCATTGTTATTGAATACATTGTGTGTTGGTTCTGTTTTAAAAAAACGTCTGGATTGTTTTGTTTCCAGCTGTTTTTGTACAGTAGAAAAATAACTTGAGGTTGAGGAACTTATGTCCGTGACACGGTGACGAGGCATCTTTGATTGGCTCAGAATGCATGAAGGAACACTCCCCCCTCCCCTCTGGCTCTCTGTATGTGTTTACTTTTACCAGAGTAACATCTAGCTAGGTTGCTTGTTCTGAAAACGTGCAGGGAAAAAACGAGGCTTCATTTCCACAGAGAGCACATGAATCAGTTTGATCCGCCATTTTTTTCAAGTTTGTGCAGCAGCTACTGTGGCGCCGTCTTCTTTCGTAGATGCTAATGCTAATGCTACTTCAGATTCGCTGCAAAGGGGGACAGGTTTAACCCCATGTGGATGACACCAAAGTCCATCTGATGGACTGGCTTTTTCTGGGTCCCTCGTTCCTCTTGTTGTTTTCTGTGAAAAAACTTTTAAAACCCACGTGGAAGTCTCAAAAACTACATTCAAATCTGAGTGCTCTCAGCAACAATTAAGTGAAAGCTAAGCTCCATAGGACCCCATTCGTTTTGCACTCCGTTGATTGACACCAGTGGAATTATGTTGGAACGGCAGCTAAAAAGCCAATACAGTAGGACTGAATAGCGAGTGTCAAGTCTGCCCTTAAATGTGTCACTCCACTGAAAACCACTTTTCCACGCTCCTTTTGGAATCTGATGGGTCACCCTGAGTTACCAACACATGCTGCCTTTGACAGTGGTTTGTCACCTCCACTGGCTGCATACTGCATTCACAGAAAACAACAACAGGAACGAATGAACCCAGAAAAAGCTGGTCCATCTGATGTCAGATGGACTTTAGCGTCACCCACGTGGGGTTAAACCCATCCCCCATTGTAGTGAATCTGAAGTAGCATTAGCATTAGCATCTACAAGAGAAGACGATGCCACAGTAGCTGCTGCACAAACCGGAAAAAAATGGCGGATCAAACTGGTTCACTGTTTTTTTTCCATGCATGTTTTCAGATCAAGCAACGGCACAAAACCTAGATGGATGCTGCTTGGGTAAAGCTAAATACATACACAGTGCGAGGGGAGTGTTCCTTCATGCATTCTGAGCCAATCAGAGACGCCTTGTGACCGTGTTATGGACATGTATGAGGAAGTACCGGTAAACTCAAGTCATTTTTCAAGTGTGAAAAAACAGCTGGAAACAAAACAATCCTGAGGTTTTTTAAATAGAACCAACACACAATGTATTCAATAACAATGGAGAACACAGTAATATTAATGAAATAACCATGGAATGACAGCTTTAACAGTACTGCAAGATGCAGAAATGCGGAAATAGGTGTGGTCACAGCTCTACTAATCACCAAACACGTCATACTTTTTCTCTCCTGCAAGTAGGAGCGAAAAAGGTTCAAGGAACTACGTAGTTCCTATGCTGTGGGAACACAGGAAAAAATGTTCCAGAAATTACAAAGGTTATAGGAACTACAAAAAGTTCCTGCAGTGCTGAGCATAGCAGAATTTGTCGAGTTTGTTGTGCAACACTTGTTTGTTTGTTTGTTTGTAAGCAGCTTTACGCAAAAACTACTTGACCAATTTTCATGAAAGGTACAAAGTGGTCCAGAATAGATAGTATTACATTTTGGTCAATGTAGGTCAAAGGTCACAGTCAGTCATAGTCACCCAAAATATGTTTGCACAATAAGACATAGGGCAAATCAGGTAAAATGTTTGTGTGTGTGTGTGTGTGTGTGTGTGTGTGTGTGCATATGAGTGTGTTTGTCACAATGATAAGTGATAGTGGAAATCAGGTCAAATGTGTGGGTGTGTGGCTTGTTTTCTTTATGTTTTACACAGCATCCTAACTTTTTTGAATCCATACTATTATAGTATGAAGTTTTTACTTCAGCCTTCATGCATATATTGCATTTTCAAAGGTTTTCAACGTTGAGCTCACTTGAAGTAATTTGTATTCTGTAAGTATTTAATTTACAATAATGGACCACATTGTATAAATTCATTAAGTAAGTATTTTCTTTTATCTCAGACATATGTGTAGGTATTTCTCATCTGACATGTTTTGGCGTGTTATAAAATCATGTTTGAGTTTTCAAGTATTTTTAAACAAGTGGTGCCCGGCACAACAAACCTCGCTCCCCTTGTGCACACTTGACCTGATTTTCCCTATCTCTTATCATTGTGAAAACACATATTTGGTGACTGTGACCTTTGACCTACATTTACCAATATTTAATGGGATCTATTCTTGACCACCTCACACCTTGTCTGAATATTTCATAGAAATTGGAGCAGTGGTTTTTGCGTAAAGCTCCTCACAAACAAACAAACACACAAACCAAACCAAAAACAATACAATAACAATAATTTCAGGAGGACTGGATAAAAATCAACTTGAAGAAAAAAAAGACTTGTTACCAGCTTTGTGATGATGTATTCTTCTATGAATCCAAAATGGTTTTAATGACTTTATTTAACTTAATAATAATGATAATAATAATTTATTTATAAAACACTTTCCACCAAACTAAGTATAACAATAATAAAGAAAAGTAAAACCACAGTTCCGTTAAATAACTGGTTATGTGTATAGTAAAATTATAATACAAACAATAAAACAGATATCAGGACACATATGTAGTAGGAACCTTCACCTTTGCCTTGAATACCTCAATGGAACACAGCTGCCTGATGTCAAGAGGCAGAAAAGAGTGCACAAAAAGAAAAGTCCGTTCACCAACAGTATCTTTCTGGACCTTGGAAAAACAAAACACACTCTTGCAATGATGCAGTGAAATTGCGAGCACATATGAATTCAGATAAATGCAAAGGTGCTATACCAATGACGTTTTCAGACCTGCACCAGGAGCTAATGACGAGAGGTTGGAACTTAAAAAACTTATTTGTTCTAATCAAAATGTATTCAGAAAAATCTGCAGACCTTGGATACTCTTCTTTGATGAACTGGGTAAAAGGGGATTGCAATAACCCAATCATGTCACAAATGCATAGATTATAGGATCTTGGTATCCATAAATGACAAAGAAGATATGATCTCGCGTTATTTTTTTGATGTAAAAGGTAAACTGTAATGGTGTCGGTGACCTGAAGGTCAAAAGAAAAATGCCAATCAAAAAGTACACTACAGTTCTTTTTTCTTTTTTTCAGTTCAGACTGTACTTCACTGGTCCAATACTGACAATAATTCTGGCTGGACTAAGCTGCAGGAATTTGTTGATAATCAGCTTTTAACAACAGCCAGCTAGGCTGCAAGTTTGTTTGTGTCAAAAGCTTCTCCTCTGGAAAATGGCATATACGTACAATTACAAATCAATGGCATAACAATGAAAATCTATTTTAAATGAACAAATAATCTGATCCAATGGTACAATGGGCAATGAGAAAACAGAGGACCCAATACAGAACCCTGTGGAACTCCATAGCTAAAAGCACAGGGATCAGAGAGGGTCTTGTTACACAAAAAACTATGACAGATATAAATGAAACTACCTTTTGCTGTGACCTGCGATAGCAAAGAAGTTATTTAGTCTGTCCATATACTATATATAATGGTTCACAGTGTCAAAAGCAGTGGTCAGATGTAACAGTAATATATAGATATTTATTGTTATTAAGTATGCACAAGGAATTACATTATTTTTTTTTATCTAAGACATCAAGCAGCAGCAACAGGGCCATGCTACACCTCTTACAGTCAGAAGTTACAGTATAGAATAGAAGCACATACATAGACATACATATATGACATCATGTATAGGTTATAAAACAAACCATGCCTACCTTGTACATATTTTACCTTATTTGCCCTATCTCTTATCATTGTGAAAACGCAATTTTGGTGAGTGTGACCTGGACCTTTGACTTACATTCACCAAAATTGAACAAGGTCTATTCTGGACCACCTCACATGTTTCTCTCTCTCGCTCTCGTCATCTTAACCCGCTTTACCATCACTAGGGTTGCGGGGGTCACTGGGGGCCTAATCCAGCTAGAATGGGTGAAGGTACACCCTGTATGAGTCTCCAGTTCATCTCAGGGCTGAACATATATAGACAAACAATCACTTTAATTAATTTAATCACCTATGGGTGATTTAGATTAACCACTTAACCTATCAGTGCATGTTTTGGGTGGTGGGAGGACAGAGAAAACCCACGCAGACACAGGGAGAACATGCAAACTGGTCTGGGGTGGAATTGCTAACCACTGCACCACCCTGCCGCCCTTTCGTCATTTCTCTACCGTGCAAAAACAACTTCAAACAAAGCAATCCAGACATTTAAAAAAAAAATAGACCCAACACAGAATGTATTCATTAACATTGGTGACAGTAATAATAAAATAACAATGGAATGACTCCATTAAGCTACTGTCTGGGAAGAGCCAAAACAGTGGGTGAGAGGGTTCCTTCCCTGTGCCTCTGTTGGGGAAGTCAGGTGATCTCGAAGGGGGAAGTGGCGCTCCACAAACATTGTTTAAGGTGGGGATGGAGTTCTGCTGACCTCATTGGGGATATGTTCAAACAGTGAATACTTTAAACATCTCTTAAATCCTGCCTTCATACCTTCTGTGGTGGAAGCAGAACCCTGGGACTCCAGGCTTGTCCATCACTCAGACTAAGGTCTCCAAGGTATTTGGGAAACTCCTTGAAGGCTGAGTTCTGGGGGTTGTGAGGTCACTGCTGAGTTACTTGGGCTCATAGACGTTGACTGTTTTGGTTTAATTCAACACTGAGTGGACATCAGGAACAGTGCAGCTGCATTGACAGACTTAGGTGGAGACGTCTATGCCAGGGTACTGAAATGAGACTGATTGTCTAACATTGGATTCAGGAAGAACAACAGTTCTAGACTCAGTGGTGGACCACTGGATCTGTAGGTTCATGGGAGTTTACCCATCCAGTCCACATGTGTTTTCTGAACTCAATACAATAAATAAAACGCTTGTCTAAGTATGATTTTTAAAAATGAAGAAACTGAAGACATTAAAATACAAAAGCATATTGTGAATATCATAAATTAGGGTGCTCTAGTAAATCTTACAAACTGAACCCTTAACTCACTATGGAGGGAGTTCATGACATTCATGCCCTCTGAGACGACGTTGTTGTGATTTAGGGCTTTATAAATAAAATTGAATTGAATTGAATTGAATGACATTTAAAATGGCTAGATAATAAGATTGAGTTTTTTAAACTGTTGCTTCTCGTGTGTTACACTGCTTTGCACTGTTTGTCTTTATTTCTATTTTTATCCATTCTTTTTTTTGCCATTAATTCCAAGAATATTTTGTAATGTGGTCACTTGTACCAGCTGCAACATAGCCAAACTAAATAAACCACAATCATCTGTTTTAGTCAGAGATGGAAATCAATTTAAAAACTACAAGTCAATCATGACTATCAAATTCCCCATGTTAACTGATTTGTGTGGTTGGCAGCATCCATCCAATATTTGCAACAGATGAGACCTGACATAGACATCAGCCAGTATAAGGTCTGTTCATTTGAGTAATGTCTGAGTGACCCTAGATTTTAATAAATCATCTAAGAGAGGAAGTTTGGAAATACCCAAACATCAGCTGAAACTGTGGTCATTTTAAAATTAGACTGAGGATTTCTTTTCAGTATTAGAGACTTGAACTTTCCCACATGGAAAGAGAATATGATTAGTGACAGCTGAAGTGTTGCTGAAATGCAAAATGTAGCTAAAGAGGCTTAATAAACTTCCAAGTGCCCACCTGTGGGCCCACATAGTTATTCATTATTGTAAACAGAACCACCAGAACCTGTGGGTTCAACATCTCATAAACTCAGTATATTTTGAAAACAGAGATTCTCATGGATCGACTGATATAATTAACTTCAGCAGCAATTACTCATTTGTTCAAACATGTTCAAACCAAATTCAAACAGGAAGTGGCATTACTTATATTTTATCTCCCATAATTATCCACAGAGGAACAACATTCCAACAAAAATGGTCATATTCTAACAAAAACATCCAAACCAAAAAATATATAGTCCGAATATTGTCCAAAACATTCATAAATATCCAACAATTACACCATTTTTAAAAAAATATTATGTATATATATATATATATATATATATATATATATATATATATATATATATATATATATATATATACACTCAACAAAAATATAAATGCAACACTTTTGTTTTTGCTCCCATTTTTCATGAGATGGACTCAAAGATCTAAAATTCATTCCAGATACACAATATTACCATTTCTCTCAAACATTGTTCACAAATCTGTCTAAATGTGTGATAGTGAGCACTTCTGCTTTGCTGAGATAACCCATCCCACCTCACAGGTGTGCCACATCAAGATGCTGATCTGACATCATGATTAGTGCACAGGTGTGTCTTATACTGCCTACAATAAAAGGCCACTCTGAAATGTGCTTTTTTTTTTGCTTTATTGGGGGTCTGGGGACTCAGAACCAGTCAGTATCTGGTGTGACCACCATTTGCCTCATGCAGTGCAACACATCTTCTTCGTATAGAGTTTATCAGATTGTCAGTTGTGTCCTGTGGAATGTTGGTCCACTCCTCTTCAATGGCTGTGCGAAGTTGCTGGATATTAGTGGGAACTGGTACACGCTGTCGAATACGCCGGTCAAGCACATCCCAAACATGCTCAATGGGTGACATGTCCGGTGAGTATGCTGGCCATGCAAGAACTGGGACATTTTCAGCTTCCAAGAATTGTGTACAGATCCTTGCAACATGGGGCCGTGCGTTATCTTGCTGAAACATGAGGTGATGTTCATGGATGTATGGCACAACAATGGGCCTCAGGATCTCATCACGGTATCTCCGTGCATTCAAAATGCCATCGATAAAATGCACCTGTGTTCTTCGTCCATAACAGATGCCTGCCCATACCATAACCCCACCATCACCATGGGCCACTCCATCCACAACATTGACATCAGCAAAGTGCTCACCCACACTACGCCACACACGCTGTCTGCCATCTACCCTGAACAATGTAAACCGAGATTCATCCGTGAAGAGAACACCTCTCCAACGTGCCAGACGCCATCGAATGTGAGCATTTGCCCACTCAAGTCTGTTACGGTGATGATCTGGAGTCAGGTTAAGACCCCGATGAGGACAACGAGCATGCAGTTGAGCTTCCCTGAGACGGTTTCTGACAGTTTGTGCAGAAATTGTTTGGTTATGCAAACCAATTGTTTCAGCAGCTGTCTGAGTGGCTGGTCTCAGACGATCTTGGAGGTGAACCTGCTGGATGTGGAGGTCCTGGGCTGGTGTGGTCACACGTGGTCTGCGGTTGTGAGGCCGGTTGGATGTACTGCCATATTCCCTGAAACGCCTTTGGAGACGGCTTATGGTGGAGAAATGAACATTCAATGCACGAGCAACAGATCTGGTTGACATTCCTGCTGTCAGCATGACAATTGCACACTCCCTCAATGCTTGTGACATCTGTGGCATTTTGCTGTGAGACAAAACTGCACATTTCAGAGTGAACTTTTATTGTGGGCAGTATAAGGCACACCTGTGCACTAATCATGATGTCAGATCAGCATCTTGATGTGGCACACCTGTGAGGTAGGGATGGATTATCTCAGCAAAGCACAAGTGCTCACTATCACACATTTAGACAGATTTGTGAACAATGTTTGAGAGAAATGGTAATATTGTGTATCTGGAATGAATTTTAGATCTTTAAGTCCATCTCGTGAAAAATGGGAGCAAAAACAAAAGTGTTGCGTTTATATTTTTGTTGAGTATACATATATATATATATATATATATATATATATATATATATATATATATATATATGTGTGTGTGTTATTACATGTTTATACAGCAGTAAATATCATAGTGAATCATTCAAGAATAGTCGCCTTTTTATTCAAGTGTGCCCAAAAGTGTTCAGACTGTGACATTTTTGGACAACGCCTGGACATATCCTTTCATAAACAAATACTCATTTGTTGTAGCATTGCTGTAAAATATTCATGTGAACTAGGTCAGACCTACTGCTGTTTTTCAGCTCTCACTGTGCAGACACACTTTTATTCAGGTGTTTTACTGAGGAAAAAATTCAGGTTAGATACAAATGTATTTTATTTCACTGTGTTCCAACCTAAAATACTCAGTGTCAGTAACAGTGAAAGTGATTCTGACTGTACTACAAAAAAATAGGGTGTCACCTTTAAAAAGAGACCAGCCCCATGGATGTACTGCAAATGGTTCAAGAACAGCATTCAATTTACTTTTATTAAAACATTTAGGTTAGAATTAGACTGAAAGTTTAAAGGGTTAAAGTGAAAACTGCAACTGCTTTGCCACAGCAATTATACAAAGAGAGAAAAAGGCAATGTTGAGTACAATTATATAACTGAAGAATTGTCCATACTGTCCGTCTCTCCTTTTTTAGTATTAATTGCAAGGCATGTATTGAGAAAATCAGTGATTTTGTTATTGAGATTAAATAAAACGCATTCTGTGATCCTATATTTAATCAGTGCAGCTACTGAATATGCAGCATGTCATTAAAGCACAACCCAATGATCAGGTACAGTCATATAATAAGGTCACCATTATATTAGTTAGTGTCATTATCTTAACTTTAATGTGTATTAGAAACATACTTATTTGTGAGCCCCGGAAAACAACAACAACAAGCAATGATAAATAAATGAGCGACCCCTCTGTGTGGGTTCACATTTTTATTGAGTCACAGTTCGAGCACATTTCGCCAGCAGAGAAAGAGGAAAGGAGAAAACAACAGATGGGATAAAAATATATATGACTCACAAAAGGAACAAAATGTTAAAAGCTTTTGCTTATTGAAAAATGGATGTTGTTAAAAATCTTTGTTGTACCAAAAGACAGTGGCAAGAGAAGGTGATGGTTGAGCGCAAACAGCAACGGACCCCCCTGCATCTGACTCTTCTTCTTCCTTTTGGCTCCACCAAGTGTCGACGTACAAGAGGTGCATGATGTGACTTCATTCATGACTGAGGCAGAGACACTGAACACAGTGAAACACACACTTAGCAGCAACAAACAGTACAGATATAAGGACAAGAGAGAGGGAAAAAAAGACATTGTTTTTCTGTCAGAATGATCCGTTTCTTCTCTTTGACTCTGATTTTTAGGCTCTATCACACCTCGTTGTGTTGCTAGGCAGGACAGCAGGACAGCAGGACAGCAGTCTGACATACCATCTGACATTTGTTACATAATCTGGATTAATGTCCAATCCATCCCAACTTCATCCTCCTCCTCTAAAAGACACTCCAGATAGAGGTCATCAGATCTGTGACACTGCGTATGTGTACGACACGCAATTGGATTTGTCCCATGTCCTCACAGCGTCAGTCTGGCCAGTCCACAAACATATACAGACATACTGAGAGAGAGAGACAACCTGGACATGTGGCCTTTCTGTGACAGTTCCCCCCGTCTCTCTACAGGACAGAGGTAGACTTTACCTCTCAGTCTATGGCTGGCAGTGGACAGCTCGAAATAACCGTTTAACCCCCGTCCCCCACACCCAGGCCTTAGCACAGGTCTGAGACGTAGTCAAAATCCTTGAAGTAGTCCTGCTCTTTGCGAGACAGTGTGCGGCGCTCTCGGGGTGGAGTGAGGGCTGGAGCTTCAGCTGTAAATTCCAAGTCAAAATTGCTGACGTCTTCTTTTCCTTTAATGGTCGGGATGAACGGGGCTGCGACCTTCCTCTGGAGCAGGGCTTCCCAGTCCACACCCTACGACACATTTTGGTTTTGTTTTAGCTGCTGCATCAGTTTCACCACAATTAACAGAAATATTTCACAGAAATATTGTTAAATTTTCATGGAACATTCTTAAATGAACACTCACTCTAAAGAAAGGTTGTTTTTTCACATCTTCTGCATCCTTTTCTCCAGAACCCAGACGTCTTTCAGGGTTTCTTCTTAACAACTAAACCCAAAAAGTAAAAATGAACAACTGTTTAGTGTTATAGTATGAAACCAACCTAAATGTGCTGCACTCTTCTAATTTTATTTTTTATTTATTGAAATTTTATAACGCACGGTTTGGGACACATTCACTGAGACTTTTAAAGATGATGAGTAGCTCCCAGTGTTTTAGTTTCCATGGAATTTTCTCAACATATTAACTTACAAGGAGTGACATTGGATTTTAACACAGAAATAAATGCAGGTATATGAGTAAGGTCATGTGATGTTCATAAAGACAACTGACTACTTTTTAAAAATGCGGGTCCAGAAGCGGGTCAGGTCCATCCTTTTCAAATATATTTCTTGTGGTCAGTGTTGCGGGCAGGCTAGTTAAAAAAGCGGGTCAGTTGTGGGTCGTTTATACATCGACCCGCGCATCACTGTAACTACTCAAATTACACCATGTGTTGTAGATGAGAAGAAGAGCGAGTTAATCCTTCAAGTCGTAATCAGTCACCAGTGACCAAAGGATCTACTGATCTAAAATGCTAATAGCTTTCTATGATGTAAGATCTATTAGGACATTCAGAGGCTCTTTAGTAAATGTGGAAACACTGACAGTAAAACCTGTGTAGTTTGACACATGGTTGTGTTTGTAGATGTCTGTCTTTATATTCAGTTAATGGTATATATGATACTTATGATATATTTTGCTGAAAAAGTCCGTTTTTCCTCAGATTTTTATGTTTAATAAGAGTTTTTTTCTGAGCTCAACATGATCAGTCAATTAAACTGAGCAAAATACCTGAATTTCACAGAAAAAAAAGTGAAATGTAGAAGATAGCTTTATAATAAATGGTGATACATCACTACAAAATACTTAAATGGAGAGAAAGTCACCACAAAAATAGATCTAGGTCGTTAAGGGTTAAACAGCAGAGTGACTAGACGCTCAACTGGTGACTGAGCTAAATATAGCACATATATGTAAAAAGGGGACAGCTAATAGAAATAGATAGAAATGACAAATAATATAATAATAGGTTAAACGTGATGGATACACATTTTATAAAACAAGATAAATGCAGCTGAGTAAAAGTAGTTAAGGTAACAGATAAGCTAATAGAATAGTTAAAATGTTACTTTATATGTAGAATACAAATGATAAAAAGAATTAAGCTAACACAACACTAGATCAAGAGAAGCTAATGGTAATAATAAAAAAACAAAAAAACAAAATTGAGATAAAATACTAAAACAGCAGCCTAATGGTAATAGTATGTGATTTGAATAAACATTTTTGTATTAATATGCACTTTAATATACTTTTTTGATGCTAAATCAGTTGATATTTTAGAGGATTACAAAGCAACACTAACACTACTAGAGCAGATAGTGTATAAATTGTATAAATTGTATAGGGCTAACACAACATGCTATAAAAATGTGCATCATCTTACCCGCCTCATGATGCCAATGGCCTCTGTGGAAAGGAAACGTGGGTAACGCACTTCGTCATTCACTATGCTGTCGAAAACCTCCTCTTCGTCGTCACCAGGGAACGGAGACTGAATAAAACACACATTTTATTAGATCATACAGTAATGTGCAAAATCCTTAGGCCACCTTCGTTGTTTTTTCCCATGGCTACAAATGGGCATAAATACTTCATTTTATTCTGTTTCCTTCAGATGCCAAAAAAAAATTACAGGAAATATATGCACATCCTTAAAAGACACATGCAAACTGAATTATTTAAACACTCAAGCATTTTTAATAAACTTTCAGATAAATATAAAATCTTAATTTTGGAAATTTAACCCAAGTGACTGGTTTTGTGCTGGAGGATCACATATATAAATATTAACTTAATGCTATGGTCACTACCAAAACACTAGTGTGTTTTTGTCCAAAATAAAAGATAATGACAAATCAATTTGTATTTTATACTAATGGTTGGTTAGGTTTATGTGTAACTTCAATTTTCATTAATAGTGAAACCAATACAATCAACTTTAAACATTTTACAGGTAAACATGTTAGAGCGCAATCGTTGATTACTTTTTAATTCTGTCTGCTTTAATTTGTGATTGCTCTGTTTTCTATTGTTTGTTTTTATTGTTGTTGGACTTTCATTGTTCTTTTTTTTTTTTTACTACATTTAAAGCATCTTTGAGTGCCATGAAAAGTACTATACAAATAAAATGTATTATTATTATTATTTTGATGCATCAAAAATTCAACATGATAAAATATATTAATTTTAATTTATTTTATCATAGAGAACACCCAGGTTAATTTTTTTTTAAATAGCCTGTACATTGAGGAATGGAAAAAAAATATTCACAGTTTAAAATAATCTTATTTCTAAAGGGAATGTGATGTTTTGGTCGTGGCACCTTTTGGGCGAGGAAATGTATTTCAATGCTATAATCCAAAAAAAAAAAAAAAAAAAATCTAAATTGAGTGGACTTTAACTAAATATACTTTAGATGTGGTGCAACATGAATGTGGTTAAAGTCTTTCTAAAAAAAAATAAAAATTTAACACACATTCCAACCCTGAATTTGAACCAATTTGGTAGAATGGCTATAACACATATATCACATAATATAACACATATATGTTTATAAGACATGTCATAGTTTGGTCAAGGATAAGCTGCATCTTTCTTCCTACATCTCATGACTTTTGCATTTTTTTCTGACCTGTATATCAACATTTTTTTTTTTATAATATAACACCTCTGCTTCCAGTTAAATAAGATAATGTTCCATAACCCTTTACAGATTTTTCCACATTTTTACATAATAAATGAAACACATTAGAGGGATTTCCTTTTATTCATGCCTCTTTTCAGTCAATATCTCCTCCATTTCCCTGAATCTCTTCCTAAAAATCAATAATTTAGACTCAGAATGACAATATCCATGTAGAAAAATAGAGAATATTTTAGAATTTTTGTACGTGTCTCACCTCTCCGACTAACATCTCATAAATGAGGACTCCGAGACCCCACCAATCGACTGCTCTGGTGTAGGATGTGTCTGTTAGTACCTCTGGAGCCAGAAACTCAGGGGTCCCACAGAAGGTACTGGTCCTGTCCCCATAACCCATGCCTTAGCAAAAACAAAATATATAGAGGCATTGACAGAAGTTCGAGTCACACAATATGTTTTTTCCTTATCGTACTAATAAATAGTATAAAATTACCTTCTTTACAGAGTCCAAAGTCTGCTATTTTCACAAAACCTTCTGTGTCAAGCAACAGGTTATCTAGTTTAAGATCCCTGAGAAAGAAAAGAAAGATTTTTGCTAAAGAAGTGAATGTGGAAATGAATGAATGTGAAATAATCCATATGGCTCACCGATAAACAATCTTCTGGTCATGAAGGAACTGCAGACCCAGTACTACGCAGGCTGAGTAGAACCTGTTAAACAAATGACACAACAGAGAATGAGAATAAATTTGACATTGTGGTAAATGGAGAATAAATTTCAAAGTGATCCAGGATCTCTTCCGGATCACCACCAAAATGTAATAATTTGTTCCTTGTGACACTATAGCAACACATGCTGAAAATGTAATCAAATACCATCCATAACTTTTTGAGTTATCGTGACCCCCCTCCTCCCAAATCACCACCAAAATCTAATCATTTTCAGATCTCTTTATTACCAACCTACCCTGTAAATGTCATCCAGATCCGTCCATAAGAGACAGACAAACAGACAAACACTGGCAAAAACATTACCTCCTTGGCAGAGGTAATGAATGCGAAATTGTACCAGAGGCCAATGTAACGAAAAAAGGATGGGGGTGATGTGTTTGAGTCTGGGGGAGTTTGTTAAAAATTCTGAACTAACTGAAGACGATGGAGTAATGACTGAAGGAGACCATAGTAAAGTGTATTATAGTCGTCTAAATGTGAAGTGATAAAAGCATGGATGGCTTTAAGAGATTAAAAAAAAGGTTTAATATTACCCAGAAAACGGAGCTGAAATATAAATAAAAAATACATTGAAATATAATCTACAAAATAAGAAATATTCTAGTTTCTACCAATCTACAGAAACTATCCAAAGACAGAGAAGTGGCATATGATTACAGACACAAACTAAACATTAAAAATAACAAGAATAATTAGTATTTTTTTTAAACGTTTGAAAAAACTAAACTTGATGGGTATGGATTTTTAAGAGTGGGTAGAGGGTCTTTGGGTAGGAAGGTTTTGGATATTTGGATTATAAGTGAAGCCTTGTGTTTTGTATTTTAAGTATGGATTTAAACCAATGTGTCTCAGTGCATTTGTAGATGGATGATCTTAAGTCAATAATAATAATAATAATAATAATAATAATAATATGATTAATTATAAATGTATCAGTTGTAACCTGTTGATTTCTAATAAACCTTGGCTCCAAACCAATCCTTTCCATTTCTATGTTTGTCATTCATACGAAAAATAAACATTAGAAATGAAATAAAATGAACTCACACAGCACGTGGCTCAGAAAAGACGTCGGCATGTATGTGCATCATGAGGTCACCTCCTGCTGTGTACTCCATGACAAAACACACATGTTCTGGAGTCTGGAAACATGCAAACAGGTTGACCAGGAAGGGATGGTGGGAGCCATTTACGGTCTCAAAGATCCGCTTCTCACACATCAGGCTGGAACCAGACAAAGAGGGAGGAGAGGAATGAGGCGTTTATTACAGCATGTGTAATTATGAGGGACATGAGCTGCTGTCATGTAGCACTGTAATCATCATCAAATAATACCTTTCCACTTCATCCCGAGAAACAATGTCTCCCTTCTTCAGGGCCTTGATGGCATAAAGGCTGTTGGTCCTTTTGTACTCCGACAGAAGCACCTCAAGAGTCCAGCAAGAGTATTATTAATGGATTTTAAACAGATGAATGAACATGACACATGTTACCAACACTAAAGCTTAAAGGATTATGTGATACAGTTCTTTTTATTCAGATACTGCAAACATGAAAAACAACATTAGCCTGTTATTTAATATTAAAACATTTCTCATTCAGCCCATTTTTAGCTGTTATTTAAAATAGCTTAAGCCCCTAGCTTAACAGCAAGTTCAAATTTTATAATGATGTTGGTAAGACCCCAGTTAAAAAGTGCTAAACTGTTAAATTGATGGGTTAGGGTTAAATTGGATATTAAAAAGGGTTGAAATCAGAAATAATCTATAAGGTGTATCTAAATGTTAAAATGCTCCCAAAGGTGGCACACTGTTTTTTTAACTGCTATTGTTATTGTTTTTGTGATTGTGATTGTTGTCATTGTTATTATTATTAGGATTCTTGCAATCAGGAGGATCATTACTATCATCAATATCACTTACTTCAATTTACTTTCAATTACTGCCATAGGTTTTTTTTGTCAGTTTTTTTTTTTTTTTATTTCTCTCTAGTATTATTGATTTCTAAATGATTATTATTAACCTGAATACTGTATGTGTTATGTGTACCCTTGGGTGGGTGGGATTGGGGTTACTATTTGTTGTCTGTATAATTGTGAAAATGTATAAATAAAAACACAGGTTTTACTATTGATGATACTCACGCCAATTTTTAAATAATTTCTTTGGCAGCATTTTGAGTTCTCGGGCAGAAATGATAAATGGCAAGAGAGTGACTGATAAGACACAGACAATATGCAGACACTGTACGCAAACAATGCAGAGACATTTCCAGCACCACCACAGCTCAGTACTCGAATCAACAACTGCACCTGCCAAGAAAACACCAACTAACCACACAACACTGACAAACACAACTCAACTTCCACAGTCAAACACCCGATTTTATTTTGAAAAAGGAGAAATATATAAATTTTATTCATTTTATTTGAACTTTTTCAATTTGTAGAGGAAGAAGTTCATTAAAAGTTAATGCTTCCAGAGTTAGAAAATCCATGTTAAATAAAAGTCAGTTGTCCGTTCATATTATATATATATATATTTGTCATTTACTTTTCTTAAAATCTCATCTCGTCACGATCTCGTGAACCCAATCTCGTGTCTCGTCTTACCCCTACTAACTACAGCTACACTGTATAAGTATCTTCTTTATAATTGATAGTAAAATTATTTTTAGTACCTTCCCAAAGTGTCCCCTTCCAAGTACAGCCATCAGCTTGAAGTCCTGCAGGCAGAGAGGGCCTCTGCTGGGTCTGTGAGGGGGATTAACAGGAGGATTATTAGCACTTCATTCAATATAATATCAGCAGCATATAGAAAATTTGCCAAATAAACTCAACATCCACCAAATAACCCACATTTCAGTCTATGTGCTAATCCACATTAATGATGACTTGGCTTTAGAGTAAACGGCTCAAATAACATTACAAAACAAGGCCATATTGTGTGAGGGGGTGTGTTTGAGTCTCAAACTGTGTTGCACATATTGCAAAAAAACAATATGCTTGTGAAAAAGACAGGCCCCCACTGCACCTGCGTAAAGAGTTGGTGGACAGCCACCTTGTTGGCTGCTCACGAACAGAGACATCCGGTGACGATGGGGGTATGCACACTGGCGTCTGTTCCTGTGAAACACCACAGAGAGGAAGGACAGGAGAGTGCAGCACAAAGGTTAAGAATATACCAGGAAATGACAGCAGGGATTGTGAGCAGCTGTCGTATAGAATCCACACAGTATCATTCACTTCTCCTCTTTATAGATCTACTACAAAGCAAGATAGTGAACAATGGAATCATATGTTTTGAAATCTCTACTATGTTTCCATCCAGATTAAAATGAAAGGTTATTATATCAAAAATATGGCAAACTGGCAATTAAAGTGAATTCTTTAACAAAATATGTCACTACACAAGTGTTTCTATCCACTGCCATGTGTCAAACTCTATTGGTTTTACTGGTGAATGAATGTTGTAGAAGATGATGGTGTTTCCATGGTAACTATTGGGATGTTCCGAACATCCCGATGGGTCCGATCAGATGAAAAAAAGGATGATAAACTACATTTTACACAAATTATTTACATGTGTAACGTGGGGGTTTGTTGATGGTTTAGGGTGCACTCTTTATAAAATATAAAACTAGTCAGACTAGTCAAATAAAAAGTCTGAGATCAGGGTAATTTTTAACTGAAATTGTTAAGACAGTCATATTACTACTGAATTATTCCTGTGTAGGGTGACCAGATGAGATTAGCTAATTGAAATTTGGGACACTGATGGGAATCCATATGTACCCACCCACTCCTCCTGGTACTTTCATTGACTTTTGCTTTTTTGCATCATGTTTGAGTTACCACCAGCCATGTTGGATGAATGAAAATGAATTTATTGTCAGCACATATTTGCACGTACTGTAATTGTTATTGCATAATAGTCCTTTCCTGTTTTTTTTTTGTTTTAGCTTGTTGTTGTTTTAGCTTGCTTTTATTATACTGTTACACCTGCCACAATACGATAGGTTACAACACAGTATTGTATTTTCTGGACTACAAGTCGCCCTGGAGTATAAATTGCACCAGCCAAAAAATGCATAATAAAGAAGAACAAAAACATATATAAATCTCACTGGAGTATAAATCGCATTTTTTGGGGGGGAAAGTATTTGATAAAATCCAACACCAAGAACAGACACTTCATCTTGAAAGGCAATTTAAAAAAAAAAAATTTAAGAGAGAAAACCAGGCTGAATAGGTGTATGGTATGCTAATATTACACGATGCATAAATAATAGGCTGTAGTTCAGACATAGGAACATCAATTTGGCTGAAAGTTGACGTCTATCTCCCAGTTCTACACCTGTTTATCAATAGACATTTAGATTTTGCTCTACAATGCATCCTACAAATTTGCATTTACTACAATAGCTGTAGATCAGACATACAAACACAGATTTGGCTGAAATTTGACTTTTAACACAAAACATTTCAAATAATTCCCTCTATAGCGCCCCCTACTTATTTATACCAATGCGTGCGTTTCTGGCAGAATATAACATCCTGCTCACAGTACAATGTCATCTTGCTGTCTGCTGTCATCGGCGGTCGCATGGGAAGGTGGTAACGAGAGACGGCGAAGGCCTTTGCGACTGCTCACAGTTTTTTTTTTAATTTTCACTTGTTTTGTCATATGTTTGGAATAAGTTACTAATGAGATAATAAGAAGAAGAAGTGGAAACACACCTGAAGCGGTGTAGAGCAGGGGTATAATAACACACAGAGGAAAAACAACAACACAGAGGAAACATAAGGACAAAACAATGACAAACATCTGTAATGACCTTCAGTGTCAGCAGACAGACAGACAGACAGACAGACAGACAGACAGACAGACAGACACCGAAACTCGACCATGCATATTTTCCAGATCCCCCGCTGGCTGACAGCCTTGTTCCTCCCCTCTTCCTGCCCTATCCCCTCCTTCCTTGCTGTTAATTAGTCTTCTAAAAACATCAGAGTAATTAATCCCATAATACTTCAGCCCCATTGAACACACCATCTGCCGTGGGCCATGTCCGCCTCGAACTCTCTCTTCCCTCGCCTAATTCTGCGTCTGTCTGCAAATCTGCTCTCTAAAACTCAAGTAGCCAAATAAAATGACACACACAGACTGCATTATAAGTCTCAATACAGAAAGATGATTATCACTTTAGTAAGTGATAATGTATTGCCCATGTGTGACTAGCAGAAAAAAAATTCCCGAGGGGGCCTTCGGTTCTGCGCCGAAGTGAAATATTTTTCGATAGTCACGCGTGGGCAATACATTATCCTGCTTATGCTACGGGTTATTACAGTTTATTTTGAGAAAAGACAGACAATTGTTTACCAAAATGATTAAGAATTTATTCATATAGACGATGGCTTCTGTTGAGAAAAAGTAGTCTAGTTAGAACGTTATTGTTGTTCCTAAGCAACCCCCCCACTGACACTGTATAGGCTACTTTGTTCCGCTGCTGCCTTTGATCTGCTAGCTCTATTTGTTGATGTTAAACCACACAAATATTTACTTTCAAAGTGGCCGAACTACCTGCGGAGGATATGGTACCGTGAATCTGAAGTGACAAAACTCGTTGCCATTGGCAGTGGACGTTAATAGTGCAACAGGCGGTTATCGAAAAAAATCCACCCGCAGAACACTGGGAACGTCCATTCAACGTGAATGGGAGCTGTCGGAACATTCTAGAGGGCCGTAGAATAAGGGAATGGAAGTAGATTTCCTTTTCTTCATGTTTCAAGCTCCCACTGGGTTTTGGATTTTTGCCTTGCCCAGGGAGCTCAAACATGCGGCCCAGGGGCCAAATGCAGCCCATGGGATGAAGATTATAATAACCTGTTAAATGACTCCATAGTTTATTCTCAGTTTATTATTTGCCTATAAATGGTGACAACTTCAAATTGTTGTCATTGTTTAACTGCAAAAATTAATGTTAAATTATGAAAATATTTACATTTACAAACTATAAAATGTGAATAACCTAAATAAATGTGAACAAACTGAAATATCTAAAGAAAATTAGACCATTTTCTGCTTCTGTTACTAAGAGTTTAGTGTCTTTGTAGAACTGATCCATAATTAAACACATGGACAAATGAGAAATAGATGCAGAGTATTGTTAAAATTGCCCTTATTTTTCATAAAAAAATTAATTTTTTTTTGCATTTGGATAATTTATAAAAGTATTTTCATAATTTAATGGGGTTTATTTGCACTAAAACAATGACAAAAATTTTGAGTTGTCATTATTTATAGATTATTATATTTTCATTTTACTGGTCCGTCCATTGGAGACCAAATCAGGCTGAATGTGGCCTCTGAAGAAAATTAGTTTGAGACCCCTGGTCTAAGGGCAGGGGGCCGCCTGGGACATTATCTATATCTGTGAAATGTTGCTGTTGTTGTTTCACATCAGGAAGCAAAACATTATTAATTATTATTATTATTGTTATTGTTATTGTTATTATTATTATTATTATTATTATTATTATTATTATTATTATTATTATTATTATTATTATTATTATTATTATTATTATTATTATTATTATTATTATCATCACTCCCTGTCGAATGTGTATAAAATTGTTGAACAAATCTGACTGCTGTGTCATTTATTTATTTATTATTTATTTCTCTGCTTTTTCTTCCTTGGTTTCTGTGACACATGGGAAATAAACTCATTTTTCATCTCTTGCCGCCTCTTATTCCCACATTATTGTTTGTGTTCTTGACAAACTAACATGGATTTAGACTTAATTAAATTAAACCTCCCCTCCATCCAACTGAGACTCATTAAAGCGATCTCGTTCAACTCTCATTTTCCCTAATTATTCATCCCCTCCTTCCTCCAACTTCTCACACGCCCCCCGTCTTACATTTCACCGCCGTCGCCGCCACCTATGACTAGAGCACTGTTTCTGAGCCAAAGGCAGCAGGTAGGAAGTGAGCAAAATAGTAACATGATAGTGCAAAAATGTCCATTTTTCCAACCCTGACTGAAACCCCTCTGTCTGCCTCTCGTCCTCTGTCTCTCTCACCGGAGTTGGAGTGTCTAACACATCTCTCCTGATCTCAGCTTTGGGAGGAGAGTCGCTGTCATTCAGATTCAGCTTCTCCACAGAGATCTCTCTGCAAAGCAAGAAAAAAAAAAAGATAGACACAAATATGAAATGCAATAAATGAAGAAATGAAAGAGGTTCAAACATTATTTCATAAAAGAGTGTCTGTTAGGGTTGATTATAGTATATTATATTTACACTGGAGGAAGAGAATAAACCCTTTATAAAAATATGAGAATAAAGTTGTAATACAGTTCTAGGAAATATTTTAGGAAAATGTTTACCATGCATTATAGGTAACTTATAGGCTGCTGTTTGTATTTAATAAGCATGATATTGCTTCATGTTTCATTTACATGGAAATAGATTTTAGACTTAACAATGATGACCACAAAATGAGTGTGAAGGTGTTCAGATTGTGGATTTATACCAGGGGTGTCAAACTCATGTTAGTTCAGGGGCCACATTCAGCCTAATATGATATAAAGTGGGTCGCACCAGTAAAATTATATAAATAATAGCATAAAAATGTATAAAATAAAGTCAATGCTAAAGTTTTCTGCATTTTTGAGTGAAAAAAAGCTAAATTTTGCAATAAAAATGTTCACACCTACAAACAATTTGAAAAAAACACAAACCAATATGAACAACCTGTGAATCCTGAAGAAAAATAAGTCTAATGTTGACAATATTATGCTTTAGTTTATAATTTATACATGTACTTCACAATTTACAGATCACAGTAGATCTACAAATATACACATTTATTAACAGGCTTAGTATTGGTAAAATTCCACATATATTTCATGTTATTCACTTTTTTTGTAAAACGCTAGTCTTTTATGTACTTAATTTTTACACTAGAATAAAAAGGAAAATTTGTTTTAGGTTCATTTCCATTATTTCGGTAACACTTGACGAGTGAGTTTATAACACATTCATAACAGCTTTCATAAACTGAACATAAAGCATTCATGACTGTTTCATGAGACATTCATACCAAACCGTTCATGACTGTGGAAGACAGAACGACGAGAAATTTTCAAAATAAAAGTCCAACAATCGCAAAGCACTACTTCTTTCAACAGTCATCTTTCAGAAGGGGAGGGGTGTTAAGCTGTATTTTGTAATAAACGTCCAAAATGTACTAACTTTTTCATTTCATTTTATAATAAAGCCACATTTTGTAATACATTTTGCTGGATTATGTAATATGTTTTTACATTTTGCAGCAGCAGGGCTCTTTGGTGGTGTGACATTAAAACTTAAGGAGCTGTTTGGGAAACATTACAAGTGTTTTATGGCTTGGCTGGTAATTAAACATATTAGACATTAGGACAATTTGAAATTACGAATATATTTTGGAGATAGAAATGGGACAAAATGCATTACAAAATGCGTTGTGGCAGTTAATTACAAAATGAAATGAAAAAGTTATTGCATTTTTTTTATTCCAAAATGCGGCTCAACAGGGGGTGATCTGCCTTGGCGGAGTTTGCACTCTCTTAATGCTTTCCTAGTTTTATATGTGATTCTTTAATGTCCGCAGAACTAACAGGTTCTTTTAGTCTTTTAGCCTGGATTGGTATTTTTTTGCGTATTTGAGTCTATCTAGGTGGAGGTCTGCGCTCTCAGACTGCTTTTCTAGTTTTATTTTATTATTTTTTAAATCTATTGCTAAATTAACTTTTTGTAAATCTATCGTTTTGGGAAACATTAATTAACTAATACATTTTACATAATTATTAACATATTTAACTCTACTCAACTTATATTTATAGCCTAAGCAGTTGGTCAATATATACCTCTTTGAGTCTTCTCATTGTCTTTTCATTAATTTAATATCAGTCATAGTTTACAGTTACAGTATTACATAATATTTTACATAAGAAGACTTTTAAGATTATAAAGTTCCTTCCTGGATAGCAAGATTGATAGCCTTCGACTTAAAACTTGCATCATATGAATTTCTTCATGTGGGTTCCATGATGAAACGGTGAGAATTTGAAAATAATTAACAGTTGATAATTTGTCGTCCGTGTTCTAACTGCGAAAGAAAAAATAGCATATTCTTTTTTGCATTGATTTTTCTTAGTAGTTTTAATTCTAATTCCAGTTAGAGCGCCCCTAGTGGTGGAAGAAAAATCCACAGAATAGCCGCACCTTTGTATAAACCTCATGGTTCAAAATATATGAAAAAAGTAGCAGCTTATAGTCTAGAAAATACGGTACATTGACCATACTGACTTTCCAGATATAGTTTTCTCACCCTGTGCTGTGTGTGAGGCTGTTGTTTGAGAAGCTGGGTGTGTAGGCAGGTGGATTACTTCCACTGGGGATAGCGTTCCTCAGCAGGCGAACCCAGGTGGCTATGTCCACATTCATCTGACGAGCACGTAGGAAGGCTTTACCTGGAAAAACACAGTGGATACAAGAGCTCAATCTGTGGAAACTGTGGAAACTGTCCTCCGGTCCTACAGCAGTGGCCTCTTAACTGTCCCCCGAGCCAGGACTGAGACCCACGGTGAGGCGGCATTTAGCCACTATGGCCCCCACCTGTGGAATCCCCTGTGGAATGCTTTTAAAAGAAGGTTAAAAACTCACCTTTTTACTCTGGCTTTTAACTAACTTTAAAAAATTATTTTCTGTTCATTATTTTATATGTTTTACTCTTTTAACCTCTTACTTATGTTTTAGGTTTTTACTGCATTTCTTAATTTACATCTTTTATGTTTTAACTCCAGTGCTTCCTCAGGAGGATTCCTCCACACTGGGGGTTGTATCTGGCCCGCTGCTGGGGGTACTTCCCGCGGGTCCCCTCGGCCCGGCTGGTTGGGGGGCTCTCCCTGTCTGTCGGCGTAGGGGGTCCGTGTTGCCGGCGCCCCTAATGGTCATGGCCTGGGGCCCGTCCCAGTGCAGAGGACCCCAGGGTAGACGTTTCCATGATGCTTAGTGCCAGGTCATGTCTCCTATAGTTGAAGCTGAGTGTGTGTGGGTGTGTGTGTGCGTGTGCATGTATGGGTAGGTGTGTTGATGTGAGTATGTGTGTTCTGTGAATATATGAAGGGAGGAATGGGTACTTGTTTTTAATGTTTTTAATGCTGTAAACTACTTTGTGTTGCATTTCTTGTATGAAAAGTGTGATATAAATAAAGTTTGATTTGATTTGATTTGATTTGAAGACAGGCGTGCGTTCCACAGCTCCTGTTACATTCATGTGCAGATCGACTATACAAGACTGAATTGTTAGATGATAGAAAGGTGAGGAGAAATGTTTGCTAATAACTCCACAAATGTGATATAGTCATTCAAGAGTTGGCAGGTAAATTTAACATGGAGTCACACAGAACAAAAAGGACATTATTTAAAGACATTAAGGATGCATTGATATATTGGCTGATATTAATTAAGTTGTGCAAAAAAGTTTAATAAAATAATGATTGTTTTTGATAGGTAATGTATAACTGGGCAAGTAGTCACAAAATAGGAATGTGTCATAAAACTAAATTATTCCAACTTTTTGGACAACAGTATATGTGACCCACCACCACGAAACCAGGCATAAGTGTCTGGAAATGAAAACTGAGTTATCTGTGTAGCTTGGTAGAGTGGAAACTAAGGTTTAAGATGGTGAAAAAATTATGTTTCTATCATAAGTAGAACCAAAGTTATGGTCATTTTAATATCCACAGTTGGACCTATTATGCAATTTGCATATTTTTAGAAATTGTCCGTTAAAGTTTTGGACTGTTTTGGGGTAGGAAGTCCTTAGCAACGCATAATAATTCGTATCCGATTGACAAAAAATATTCACAGATGTTAAAGGACACTCTGATGGACATGTCACAGAAGTTCTATATATTGTAATAATAGGACAGAATTGCAACGTATTATAATCATTTGGCTTACGCCATTGGACAGAACATTCAATATAATCTTTTACCTCGTACCAAACACTTGGGTGTTTGCTCACAGAACGGAGATCGGTTTGTTCGGTGAAAAGAGGTGGAAGTCGTCTTTGTCTTTGCTCAGCAATCCTTAAACTTTTGTCACCGCTTAAATAATTGACCCAATAAACACCTTTATTGATTGGATTTCAATGTAATGACCACAGGAACTGAACATAGAGGTGTTACGGTACCGTTTTTTGATATGGTGTAAACACAAATAACAAATCACCTTCCAGCCTAAATTTGGCTGTAGCTCTGAACGGCTCAGCGCGACTTATGCCTGGTTTCGTGGTGGCGGGTCACATATAAGTATACGAGTACATACTGTAGGTATATCAGTATATTTCACTCCACAATAATTTGTTCTTTGTGACAGTATCAACATTTCCTGAAAATTTCATTCAAATCCACCCATAACTTTTGGAGTTATCTTGCTAAAGACAGACAAAGAGACAGACAGATAGACAGCAAAGACAGACAGACACAGACCTCTGCTGTTCCTAATGAACAAAGTAAAGAAGAACTAGGCCTATGACTGCTAAAGGTGAAACGTGACGCCTCCAGTCACCCATCATTTCCACCACTACTGTCCACCCATTCACACATTCATAAACTTATATATTAAAAACAAAATATAAAAGAATGAACTGATGTGTCTGACCTACAGCATTAACACACTGAATTTAGTGGAAATCCGTCCACCTGGTCAAAAGTTATGGGTCAGACAAATTTTGGCCAGCATGAAAGTCGGCCATCTTGAAAGTTTTGACCTCCAAAATCTAATCAGTTCATGTTCCTGTCCTGGAGCATTAGCACACTGACCAGCTGTTCAAAAGTTAGCGCGTTAAAATGAAACATCTTATGCAGTGGCAGCAACAGCGCACATAAAACCATTACATCCCTGACACTCCACCTTTTGGGGATATAATTATCAATGTATCCCCACTATCAGGGCCGACGTTAGGCATAGGCAGACTAGGCGGTTGCCTAGGGCACCAGATCTCTTGGAGGCGCCAAGTCCCACAGAATATTAAGATATTGTATTTTTCTCAGTGTGCCATATTTATGGATTAATTCTGCTTATGCTTAGTGACCGGGAATTTAGATTTTTTAGCTGGTAAGTTTGTTTTTCTATTGCATAATTTTGACTTTTTATGTTAATTTTTACTTTTTATCACATAATTTATTTTTTTTATTGCATAATTTTGACATTTTATCGCATTATTTTGACTTTTTGTTGCATAATTTAGTTTTTTTTATTGCATAATTTCAACTTTTTATCTCATGATTTGGACTTTTTATCACATCATTTTGAAATTTTATGTCAGAATTTGGACTCTTTTAAAGTTTGATTATAGTGTGGAAAATAGGGTAAAAAAAATGAAGCATTAAACTTAACATTGACAGTGATTATTCATGGACACTCAGTACGTACTCCATCAGATGTAGGACACTATGTTTACAGATGCTCATTTAGAATTCCACAAAAAGGAAAGAGGGGTGTTCGCCTAGTGTTCACCTATAGGGCACCACATTGACCAGAACCGGTCCTGCCCACTATCCATATTTATAACAGACTACAGTGTGTTTTTATAATGCATGTGTAATGGGGGGAAAAGCTCCAAGATCCAGGTGGGTTGTTTGTTTTTTATTTTTTTATTTTTTTTTTTTCAGAGCTTCACAGAATAACACTGCATAAAAACATCAACATTTATGACTGAAGTAAAATTCATCATTCTGAAGCAAACTGTATGCTATTTCCATAATGAAACTCTGTATGTTTCCTGTTTTAATACATTTTTATAGTAACATGGGTGGAAACTTATTTCACACCATTTGTATAACTGAATATAAGAAGGAATATAATAATAATATAGCTGCTTCTATTATCACTATTATTATTCACTCTGCTGTGAATGAATGACAACAAAGAAATAACTATATCATTTCATTGTTTGCTAAAATGTGGCCTCCTTTAGCTTGTGTGAAGTGAAACAGCTGGAGTCTTTGCATGATTTGCATTTCTAGTAAACGCATTAATCCCAGTTCCAGTAAATATCACATGTCATTAACACTTTATCTGTACTCTGAGCATTTTTAACCCCTGTGACATGTAACCCCACGCAGTGATGCAGTGGTTTAAGCTGGAAATCATTAAATAAAAATTAAAAAGGACTACAAAGATAAGACGTATGCTGTGAATAAATGATATATTCAGTATTTTTAAGTTTACAGAGGATTTTCTGGAGGAATATTCACTGCTTTGATCAAAGACAAATGTACACAGTAATATGAAGACTGGATTAAACCACTAACCTGTGAACATATTAATGGGTGAAGTGGTCCATCATGTTGACATATATGCACACGTTTACGCACTAGCATCTTATGCTGTGACTGATTTAACACATGACATTTTAACTTTGGTTACAAGTTCAAGTCCAGGAGAATTTGGTAATCCACATATTCATAAATAAGAGAGAAGTGTTTGTAATTCTGCATAGAAGGACGATATAAAACACCATCAATAGTCTTCCATTAGGACCTAAATGAACCTGGTGAGCATATGTTTGAACTTCAACATACCGTGCTCTTTGGAAAAGACTTTCTTCTGCCTCTGGAGTCTGCGACCTCGTTCTATTACCGGGTTAAAGAAGGTCACCTGAAACAAAACCCACATGTTCAAGTCCAGCTGTGCTTCTCAAATCTGGTCCTCATGGCCCAGTGTCCTGCATTGTTTTAGATATCTCCCTTTTCTTCTTCTTCTTTTATTTTTAACTAAATAAAATAAAATAAGAAAAAAACTAAAGAAAAAAAATACATTTATTTTAAATAAACACATAAATAAATCTTTTTACAAATAAAAATTAATTGAAAAAAATAAAAATAGAATAAAACAATTGAAAAAGAATTACAATGAACTAATAAGTTAAAAAGGAAAGTACATTTAAAAAATATTACAATATAAAATATGAAAATAATTCTAAAAAGAAAAAAAAGAAAAATGTACAAAAAAAAATAAAGAAATTAAATAAATACATTTAATTTAAAAAATGTAAATAAAATATCTCCTTCTTCCATCACACCTGGAAGACATAACGTCATTATCAGAGCTGATCTATAACTGAACTAAATGTGATAGAAGAGGAAAATATCTAAAACATGCAGGACACTGGGCCACGAGGACCGGATTTGAGAACCAGTGAAGAACAGAAACAATGTTCTTTGATGTTCCCATGGCTGATAAATACTGTGTTATGTGTTCTATTGGTCCAGTACCTCAGCCAGTAATAGTCCCTGTGGTTCCAGTTCCAGCTGGACTCTGTGTCTTTGGTTATCCAGAAACTCCTCCAGCTTCAGGTACTTGAGAGCACACAGTGAACGGTAATCTCTCCAGTGCACTGCGATCTCCATCTCCCTGGACTGAAAACATGACAACAAAGAACATGAGGATTCATCACTGGTTGAACATTAATGTTTGTTACTCAAATGTCATTTAATAAGTGCATGAATGACTACAAGTT
Source organism: Siphamia tubifer (assembly GCA_020466265.1). Lineage (NCBI taxonomy): Eukaryota > Metazoa > Chordata > Actinopteri > Kurtiformes > Apogonidae > Siphamia > Siphamia tubifer. Next base: position 11,619,355 of record CM035790.1, read on the forward strand.
TGTTTTTAGTGTTGTATTTTTGTCTGTCCCTATTTAACATGTGGACAATTAAAAGAAGATAGATAGATAGATAGATAGATAGATAGATAGATAGATAGATAGATAGATAGATAGATAGATAGATAGATAGATAGATAGATAGATAGATAGATAGATAGATAGATAGATAGATAGATAGATAGATAGATAGATAGATAGATAGATAGATAGATACACTGTAGATTTTGCAGTGTTAATTCGGAGACAATGGCACCAAATACACTCTAGAAGAAGTTAAATAAACTCTCTAAGTGTTGATTTAACACTGCAAAATTTACTGTGTAAATAGATAGATAAATAAAAGAAAAAGAGCATATCATTAAATTCCTTCATGATCACATGACATTGTAAAAGCAGCTAAATATAAATATAATAAATATGTGGTGCTTAGTAAATAATATAATATGAGCTTGATGAGGTTTGATGAAAATACAACAATTATTTTATCTGTTTATTCCATTACTTTTACATTATCTCAGAATACATAAAGCCAAGATTGTCCAGAACATTTTTATATAATAATAATAATAATAATAATAATAATAATAATAATATATATATATATGTATATATATATATATATATATATATATATATATATATATATATATATATATATATATATATATATATATATATATATATATATATATATATATATATATATATATATATATATATATATATATATATATAATATTATATATTGTCAATATTAATGACATATGACATATATATATAATTATTATATTATATATTATACTTTTTTTATTATATTATATTATAATTAGTGTAGCAAATATGTTCAATGGGTGAATTTATCAAAGTATGTAAAGATTGAGAAAATACCCTTCGTCATCTTATGGTTAAAAAATAAATTACGTAAATGAAATGCATGTGTCTTTCAGGTACTAGTGATATACTGTATGTGTGGGAAAGCCTGTTTGGTTCTGTTTGTTCTTGGTTATAAAATGTGTGTAGATGATCCAAACACAGGTGGACAGTTTGGACACATCTCCCTTCACACCTGTGTTTGTCGTCCACCTCTGACATGTCCAGCTGAGCGCATGTGTTCACATTTTGTCATTGCACACATTATCTCTGCTCAAACGTCAGAGGGACCTGGTCACATTTGTTACCACGTCAGTCTGCTGACGTACACGGACATGCAGTGTAAACCTGAATAAGTTAGCAGAACTCCAAAAATGTAAGGCAATCGATTGCCTTAATTATTTTAAGTTGATGAATCTTAAAAAATAAAATTTTCCAGAACTTGAAATGTAGTTATTAAAGTACGCTTAAATTAAAACATTACTCCTTTGACCTACTTCATATTTCATAGGTTTTTGTAACCAAACCAATGTAATAAAGGCTTTTTAATTTTTCATATATAAGACAGTGCCTTGGAATGTTCTCTTTTTGTCTTACTATTACTTATTAACTTCTAAGGTTCTGTTACACTGTAGATTTTGCAGTGTTAATTTGGAGACAATGGGACCAAATAGACTCTAGAAGAAGTTAAATGAACTCTCTAAGTGTTGATTTAACACTGCAAAATTTACTGTGTAGTCTTACTGAGAGACTAAGTCAGGGTTCAGTGTCTTTGCCTAAGGACATTGGCATTTCTATACGTGAACGATAAATATGTGACCCACCAGCACAAATTCCAGTCACTTGGGTCAAATTTCAGAAATTAAAATGTTATATTTATCTGAAAGCTTATTAAAAATGCTTGTGTGACACTAATTCAACCAATCAGAGGCTGTTTTTCAACATCGCCCTAGCAACAAGGGATTTTATTTACTCAAGAAGGCTTTGTTCTGAGGCCTCCCATTGGTTTAAATATATAATTATGTAGATTTCTATTCAAGGGTCGTCTAGAGGGAATCCCGATCTTTCCAATGGTACCAAACATGATGGGGAAATACCTAATTGGATTGCGAAGGAAAGTCGTGTTTTGAGCCGATTTTTCTTAATTTTAGACTTAATTACTGTCAGAGTCAGTTGTTGTTCTTCCTAAAAGGCATAATTTGAAGCACTTACAAAAACTCATAGTTAGAAGTGTTCAGGAGACATTTTACTTGGATTTTATGCATAAACTTCAAATTCAATAATTTTGACCCATATAACAGTCAAATAATAATAATTGCTGTAGCTAGAAATACTGCCGTGCAACTTCTGACTGGTTTTGTGCTGGAGGGTCACATATTACAATATTATGGTATTAATATTATTGTACACCCTTAACACACTCGGCAAGTTTAGCTTATATCGTGCAGCCTTATACTGTAAACCTGAATGTTCAGAATAAATAAATATATTCAGTTGTGAATACTCAAACTTTCATAAATAGTACTACTAACTGAAAAGTATTCAATTGTTGTAACATGTTCTTCTTTATAAGTACTTCCAACTAATATTTTTTTTTTATTAAGGGGAACTATTGTGGATATAAGTGAACATAATTTAAAAACATAAGAGGTAAAACTGAGTGGAATTAAGTCATTAAATGCTGAGAATGATATTGTTCTGTTATTTCTATTGTTTAAAATAAGGATGATTGAAACAAAATAAACTTAACTATTGTAGTAGATGATGAAATATAATTTCAGAACACTCCAAATAACCACTAATATCTATCACACCAAAATAATTACAATCACAAAACAGTAATTTTATTTAGTGTCTGTGGTTCAGTTGGTAGAGCAGGTCGTCCAATGACTAAAGGGTCAAAGGTTAATGTCCCAGCTCTGCCTGTCCACATGTCCAAGTGTCCTTGGACAAAGACACTGAACCCTGTCTTAGTCTCCCAGTAGGACTGACAGAACCTTAGAATACTAAGTTAATAAGTAATGTTTTAATGTAAGTATACTTTAATAAACATCTACATTTTAACTTTTGGAAACTTGTATTTTTTAACTTTCATCGACTTAAAAATAATTCAGGTAATTGATTGCCTTAAATGTTTTGAGTTCTGCTAATTTATTGGGGTTTACAGTGTAGTTGTCCCCAGGACACATTAAATAGCAAAGTACAAACAGGGCCCCAGTGTGATGAGTGTCTTACTCTCTCCAGCTCCACAGTGAAGGTCTGATCCCAGGCCTGTTCTCCAACTGTTCTCCAAACGGTCTGACCCACAACTGAGTTCTCCAGCTTCAGCACTGCGCTCACCTCAGCTGCAAAACAAATCCAGGTTATAACACACACCATGAAATGAGAACACCAGTGAAGTACATGCACCTGTACCAGATAAGACAGGGGTGTCAAACTGTGGTCCTTGAGGGCCGGGGTTCTGCATGTTTTAGATGTTTCCCTCTTCCATTCCACCTGGAGGCCATTGCATCATTATCAGTCTGATGAGGAGCTGATTATTAACTCTTTATGTGTCAGGGATGATGCATTCTGAATGGATGATTTAGTTTAAATATTCAGAAAAATTCAACAGTTTCCCTTTTAGTTTTGTGCATGGAAAAGGTGCCAAAAAACAAGAGTTTTTTTTTTATTTTTATTTTATTTAAACATTTTTAAAGGCAAAATTAAAATTGCTGGGACCAAATTTCAATACTAGTTTTTTTTGTTTTTTAGTTTAGTTTATTTCAGTCATATATTCACTTCAAAGCAGCAAAAAGAGAGAGAACAATACAGAATTTGACTGAAAAAGGCTCAGGCAGAAGCAAAGATTATTAAATAATAAGTAATTTTCCACATTATTTGTCATTTTGTCAATATTTCTTAGTTTTTGTTGCTCATTTTGTTTATTTTTTCTATATTTTGGTTTTTTAAATTTAGTATTTTTCTTTGATTTGTGTCTTAATTATTTTCTTAGTTCTCAGGAGTTAAAGGGTTAAACTGAATCACATGGAAGAGGGAAATATTTAAAACATGTAGGACACCGGCCCTAGAGGACTGGAGTTTAACACCTATGAGATAAGACATACAGGAGAGCTCGTCATTCTTTCCGGGCATCTTAAGGCTCATGCTGCTGGTGCTACGACTGTAGAGGCCGCTCAGTTTGAAGGAGGGCCGCCCATCTCCCATAGAGTAAGAGGGTAGAACCACTGGGGTCCCTCTGCTCCTGCCTGGGACCACCTCCAACAGCCCCACACAACCAAGAAGACGCACCTGAAGAGTACCTGAAAAATAGAAACTATTCAAAATAGAACCAATGGCCCAGTATCTTACAGAATGAATAGCAATGGTCATGTGTTATGATTTTTATGGTCATGTCGAAAGATTAAACATTTTTGGAGAGTGGTGGAGCGTGATGAAAACATGATTCTAGATTTTAATTCACTTTGTATACTGCTTGGTATTTCAAACTGCTCAAATATAAGGGGAAATTGTACAGAATGTGCTAGAAATTAGAATTGTATATCTGATAAACCCCCTTCATGGATACAATGGCATGACGTTATAATACAGTATAATAATATTTCTGCAGTATTTGACATGAAAACTGAATGAAAAGGACAATATCTTTGACAGAATATGGGAACCATTCATGTCCTTCATAGGAATAAACATTAAAACCATATTGAACAGAGGGTTCATGTAAAAAAAAGAAAGACAAGAGGACTAATTTCTTTCAACTTTTAATTTTATATTCCTTTTTTTTTAAATTTGTATCTCATGTCATCCAAAAACTAATGAGCCAACTGTCTGCCTGTATGTATATTTAAGTATATGTGAGCCCACTCTTGTTCAATTCAATAACAAACAGTCACCGGTGCGTTCAGGTCCACGTTTGTCACCAGGTCTTATTTTTCTTTTCTTACATTTATCCATATATAACCTTGATGGGGTTGAAAGTTGTGACAAATGGAGAGCGTTTGGGCGGGTATACTAGCTTCCATTTATGTTGTGCCACTCAGAGCCACAGGATGAAAGAGCTTTTATTGTCTTAATACACAGTAAATTTTGCAGTGTTAAATCAACACTTAGAGAGTTTATTTAACTTCTTCTAGAGTGTATTTGGTCCCATTGTCTCCAAATTAATACTGCAAATTCTACAGTGTAGTTGTGGCCCTGTTTATTTGTCAGATCTGTTTTTAACATATAAACCCTCTCTGACCCTCAGGTCCTCGGGTGATAAGCTTTTGATTGTCCCTAGAGTTCACAATAAAACACATGTTGAGGCCTCATTCAGTTTTTATTTCCCCAAACTATGGAACAGTCGACCTGAGGGTCTGAGGTCCACTGCGAGTGTTCATATTTTTAAGGATAAACTGAAAACCTAACTTTTTAACTTAGCTTTAAGTTACATTTTACTCTTAACATTATTTCATACTGCTATTTTATGTATTTACTATTATTTTATTACTATTATTTATTTATTTATAGTGTTTTTAACTTGTTCCTACTATTGTGGGATAATGGGGGGGTTTGATGTAAAGCATTTTGTGCTTCATGGACCATGTATGAAAAGTGCTATATAAATAAAGTTTGATTGATTGATTGATTGAAAGAGCGTTGCCGACCCCTGGTATAGACATTGTTCCAAGAGAGCTACATATAAACAATTTTAATTAATTTGACTAGCATTTTTATTAGAGAATATGTATGAAGACATTGCTAACAGAGACAACCCATTGGCCAGTGTGATTAAAAACGTGTTTCACCAAACTCAGTGGTACCATTTGTCACGTCCTGTGTGTACCTGTGAGGGGAGAGGGTTTGCTGAGGGTGCTGTACTGGTTGTGGACATAGGGGGTGCTGTGGCGGGAGCTGAAAGCAGATGAGGACGCCAGCACCAGCTCCTCTTTAATGAGGCAGGCTTTGGGATGGTCCTCAGGCAGCTCCAGCAGCCTCTGCTCCAGAGAGCAGCGCAGCAGGTCCAGACGCTGGGATGACTCGCTCAGACCGCACTGAGCCTGCAGAGGAACAAAAACAGCATCACATGTATCAGAAGGCACAAACAACAATCCAAATGCACTAAGAAATACTAAGGATCACTAAGGATACGAGACAATATAAGTCAGAGAAATAGGACTATTGTGAGTAGAGCTGCACAATATACTGTTTGAGCATTGACATGTACGTTTTCACAGTAGTCACATCACATATATTTAAATTTTTATGAAATTTTTTTATTATTTATTTCTTTTATATATTTGTCTTATTATCTCCGCCAGGGAGGTATTAAATCTTGTGTATCAGGAGGATTACACAAAAACTTCTGAACGGATTTTGATGAAAGTTTCAGGAATGATATATAATGGGTCAAGGAAGGAAAAAAACATTTGATTTTGAGCAATGAAGGTCAAAGGTCAAGGTCACACTAAAGGTCAACAGCTAAAACACATCAGTGATCCTGATCAGTGACCCTTGTAGACATCCAAAGCCTCGTAGGCTTTGGATTTTGATCCAACGGTGAAAATGATTGCTTGTTAATTAATCATCTTGATCAGTGGGTACCAATTCAGCCATATTGGATTCTTTTACCTCCGTCCTGATTCCGTCTATGACCTAGTGCTTACCACGCAGACACGGGAAGAACATGCAAACTCCACACAGAAAGGTCTGCTGTTGGAATCAAACCATGGACCTTCTTGCTGTGAGGCACAAGTACTAACCACTCCACCCCTGTACCCCCCCCCCCCATGTTTATAAAGATATAAATAATAATTAGTGTATCAGCATTGCTAACCCAACACTGACACATGTGACAGAAGCCATTTTGTTAGTGTTCAGTTTCCTCTCCCTTCTGTCACCTCAGCCATGGCCTTCTTGTCCTGGACCTTTCCAGCTCCCAGCAGTCGCAGCATGTTCTTGGCTCCTTCGGCCATGGCGTGCTCCACACGGTAGTGATGCCACAGCTCCTCCACTCGCAGCTCCACACCACACATGTCTGGTTTACCTGGAAGTTCACACAAGTATGGATGAGCAACAGACTGCATTTAGCCTTAGTGACTTTACTTATGTTATTGGTTTACTGTTCTATTGTACATTTCTATTTTATATTTCTTTTAGATTTACTACACATTAGTCATGGGGGGGCACCAAGAGTTCAATCACAGTTTTGTCAAAAATCGTTGACCTTTTTTGGGTCTTATATAAACTCCTCCTGTGACCTGGTGCGAGTTTGTCTGTCTTTATGCGTCAAATAAGTGGTCTTGTTTCTGATCTGGTCTTGTCCGTATATAACTTGATTTGGTTCTCTGTTTTTTGTCTGCTGTCCATCGCCTGTCCCATTGTTTTTTTTGCGAGGGTAAATTGTAACAAACAAATATAAAGAGAATGCCTAATCTCACCCCTAAACTTTCAAGTTTCTATGACAACCTGTTCTTGAATTAGCACCAATAATGTGATTTTGACCTTTCTGCTAAATACGACTTTGACCTTTGACCTTTACTCAAATGGATCATTGGATCTGATGTGCATTAGCTATATGTATATGCCCTTGTAATTTCATGGTCATATCTCAAGCATTCATTGAGTTATAGCATGATATGTCTCTGTCATGTGATGTCAATGTTGGTATTTTAACAACTGTTGGGACCCAATGTCCATTACAATAGACAACATATTTAAAGAGTTTTGATTAAAAACTATATACGGATGAGGGAAAAGTAATTATTATATTTTTCACAACCTAGGAATATAATTCAGGTCTGAAAGGGTTAAACAAAAACTGCATTAAAAAGGTTTTATTTCATACTGTTCTGATATTGCATTTTAAATACATGTTTCTTTGCTTCAAAGCTTAAACACCTGTTGTGCAGCATTTTCCGTAACTCGATAGAAAAAATAGGTTCGTTAAAAAGATTTCAATCACATTGCTTTTTTTTATGCCTAAAGAGGAATAAAAACACTTGAGAAAAATATTGACTAATGTTCTCATAATTCATGCATCAAAGGGTTCAGACAAACTTAGAGGTATTTTCAGAAAAAAGAGTTTAGTTTTGTGTGATCATATTATGGTTTTCCAAAAAATAAAGACTTTTTACAGCCTTCCTTTTGTTGCAGAGAAAAGCATAAAAATAATCAAGGGTGAAAAGTACCCAGATGGCCACTGGTTACATGTTAATATCAATGAGTGCTGTCATTTCCAGGATCACAGCTGCTTTGTTTTTCCTTCCTGCTTCTGGTCTCTTTCATCTTTGACTCTTCACTCTATCGTCATCTCTGACTCAGTCCTTTCAGTCTTGCTGTCTTCCTGGCTCCCTGCATCTGTCCTGCCTCCTCTCTCACCTCTGCTAAATGAACCGTGGCTTTTAGTTGTTGGGCAACATCAAAAGGGGATGCAGGAACATCAATATGGTTCTAACCTGAAATACTGAGAGGACTGTAATGGACAGTCTGTGTGTGTGTGTGTGTGTGTGTGTGTGTGTGTGTGTGTTTGACCAAAAGACAGTACGCTGTGAAGTTCTAAAGCAAGAATTGATCCATTACCACGCACATCATAAAATATGCATTGTGTATGAGCCAGAGTGACAGGTGGGATGAGAGAGCAGTTGAAAGATGAGTGAGGATAAATAGGTACATTGGTTGTCCTCGGATTGCTCTGTGGCCTGCATGGCCTTTCGGATCTGCATGCGGATGATGTCGATCTTGGTCTTGCTGTCCTGCAGCATTTGCTGAGCTGTCTGGAGGAGCTTCTTATCCTACACAAAAAGAGAAATGCTGATGAGTATGATAGGCAAACTCACCTCCTGGTTCAAACCAGAAGTGACAAGTCTGGGAGTCACTCTAGACCAGGGGTGTCCAAATCCAGTCCTCGAGGGTCAGTGTCCTACATGTTTTAGATATTTCCCTCTTGCACTGGATTCAGTTTAACCCTTTAACTCAGGAGTGTCAAACATGCAGCCCGGGGGCCAAAACCGGCCCGCCAAAGCATCCATTCCGGCCCCTGGGATGGATTAGCGACACTGAAAATATTAACAAAGATTCTTATTTCATTTTATGTCAATTCAATCTAAAGTGGATCAGAGCAGTAAAATACTATCATAATAACCTATAACTACTATAAAAAGCTACATTTTCTCTTTGTTTTAATGTAAAAAAAATTTAAATTTTCGACAAAAAAAATGTGAAACTGTTTTAAGAGAAATATGTGGAATTTTATCAATATTCTGTTTGTCATTTAATCATTTAATGTGTGTATTTGTAGATTCACTGTGATCTGTAAGTTATGTTGCACATGTATAAATGATAAAATAAGGTGTAATATTGTTAAAGTCGCACTTGTTTTTCTTAAGAATTTTCAGATTGTTCATATTTATTCATTTTATGTTCAAGTACAGTTCATAGTTCATAGTTTTTCCTCAAAAACAGAGAAAACTTAGGAGTTGACACCATTTATAAGTTCTTATCCTATTATTTATATTATTTGACTGGTCTGGCTCACTTTAGATCATATTGGGCTGAATGTCAATCAATCAATCAAATGTTTATTTGATGTGGACATGACAATTACATTGGACAAACCAGATGCATTGATTAAGTGTTTTAGCACAAATGCTAATTTGCAACACTAGTCCACAGGAGGCTTTTGTAATAAAATTATTAAAATATGAAATATGTGGCCCCTGAACTAAAATGAGTTTGACACCCCTGCTTTAACTCCTGAAACTTTAGCAGTTCCACAGTAGAAATAATTAAAATAAGCAACAAAATGAAGAAAAATGGCCAAAGTCATCAATAAAATGAACAAAAAAGAAGAATAAACTAACAAAAATAATTAGTAACATGAACAAAGTAAGTTTTTGTTGATTTTGTTGCTCATTGTTTATTTTTCTAAATTTTATTTTTTATTTTTCTTTAATTTTGCTCCATTTGTGTCTAACTTTCTTCATGTTACTAATTATTTTGTCAGCTTATTCATTTTTCGTTCATTTTATTTGTTTGTTCCAAGAGTTAAAAGGTTAAACTGAATCACTAGACTCAGACTTAAATTTTAAGTCCCACATAAAGAAAGTCACTAAAACATCATTCTTCCACCTTAGAAACATAGCCAAAATAATACCAATTATAAATCAAAAGGATGCTGATAAACTGCTCCATGCTTTTATCTCCAGCAGACTGGACTATTGTAATGCACTCTTCACATTCCTCCCAAAAAACACCACAGACAGACTTCAGCTGATCCAGAACTCTGCAGCTCGGTTACTAACCAGAACCAAGAAGACAGAGCACATTACTCCAGTGTTAGTTTCCCTGCACTGGTTACTGATAACCTACAGAATAGATTTTAAAACACTACTCCTCACTTCTAAAGCCTTAAATGGAACAGGACCCAGTTACATTTCAAACTCACTGACCAGTTCTGTCCAAACTAGAACACTAAGGTCATCTAACACAGGCTTATAGTGACTCCATGATATATGACAAAGAAAATTGTTGACGCAGCCTTTGTTAACTATGCACCAAAGTTATGGAATACAATTAAAAAAGACATCAGGGAAGACAGTATATTTAAAAGTAAATTAAAAACATTTTTATTTTCATCAGCCTTTGAAGGGAGATAAAGAATGGAGTCACAATTCTGTGACCCCCTTTCTTCATTCTTTATATTTTGGTTGTAATCAAATCTTAATGTATTTCTTATTTATTTTATTGAAATTTTATAATGTATGTATAATCAGTTTATTTTGTACTTTTGTAATTGTGTAATTTTGTACAATCAAATCTTAATGTATTTCTTATTTCACCCTTGTCTTAAAATTGTATTTAAATGTTTAATCAATGTGAAGCTTCGGGGTACAGTTTTTGTATGAAAGGTGCTATATAAATAATGCTTATTATTATTATTATTATTATTATTATTATTATTATTATTATTATTATTATTATTATTATTATTATTATTATTATTATTATTATTATTATTATTATTATTATTATTATTATTGTCATTATTATTATTATTATTACTATTATTATTATTATTATTATTATATTACACAAAAATACAAATAATGAAAAGTGGAAAAGTGAATACAACAGTGTGAGTGGATGGCCAACAGTCAGACAGTACCTTGGTAGCTCCATTGGCGTAGATAGGGATCATGTTTTCTGCTCCCTGTTTGACCTTCAATTCAATATTTAACTGCCGCTCCAACGCTGCAATGCGATGTTCATTGGCTGAAATCTGGTTGACTGACCCTGAAGATTTTGGGGTGTCTGGGAAAAGAAGAGTTAAAAGAGTGCAATTAGAAATGAATAGTTAACCCTTGACACATACTGGTCACTACAGTGGACAGTTCTTCTACAGTTGTTCTTTTATATATTCATGTATTTAGTTGTTTTTAGTTCATATCAGTTCATATCATTACTGTAACTGGTCTGTTCTTAATACCTGATCTGTACTAACATGTTTACCTGGAAATCATTTACTTGTTGTTATTAGACTGTAATTAACAGTCTTAAACAAAAACTGTATTAAACGTCTTTTATTTCATAGTGTTCATAGGTTCATTAAAATATTTAAATTACAATACTTTTTTTAGGCCTAGAGAGCAATAAAAAAAAACTCTTAGGAAAACAACCTATGAGCTACAATTATCTTATCTTATCTTATCTTATCTTACCTTACCTTACCTTACCTTACCTTACCTTACCTTATCTTACCTTACCTTACCTTATCTTATCTTATCTTATCTTATCTTATCTTACCTCACCTTACCTTACCTTACCTTACCTTACCTTACCTTACCTTACCTTACCTTACCTTACCTTACCTTACCTTATCTTATCTTATCTTATCTTATCTTATCTTATCTTATCTTACCTTACCTTACCTTACCTTACCTTACCTTACCTTACCTTACCTTATCTTACCTTACCTTACCTTATCTTTATCACTGTTGTTCATTTATTTACTACTGGCTGTATCCAATAGCTCCTTGTAGTAAACTTAATAATACCCTAAATCCTGGGATTATTGTGAAGAAGATTATTGGGACTTAAATGTTAAATCAGTTTCCTTCATAAAAAAAAAAAAAACACGCCTCTGATCCTAAGTGGATCATATGGCCTACAGGTTCACAGGTGGAGGATCACATAAATCATCTGATGTACCTTTATTATCATCATGGCCTTTGACCACGATGTGTGCGTCCAGCTCCTGCAGCTGAGCGTGCAATGACTCCAGCTTGCGTTTGGAGCTGCGTAGTTGGGAGTCCACCTGTTGGGCATTCCTCTTGTCGGTGGTGGCTCTGCGCAGGTTCTCCGCCCCCTCCTTGATCTTCAGCTCCTTGCGGATCTCCCTACGGATCCTCTCGCGGTGTTCATCCAGACGCTGCTGCACGCTAGAGTCGGAGAAATCAGTGTTCTGGTCCAGACCGAGCTGCTGCAGGACAGACAGCCCACCTGGGTCAGTCTGAGGAGGGGGACATGTAAGAGGGAGCACAGTGTGAGGGGGAGTAAAGAAAGACGTTGTAAAAAGACACGACATATGAGGACAATCATTCAGTTTGAGCTGAAAAAATATTATCTTTATTACTTTTTATTTATTTGTATATATTTTATTCTTTTCAATTAATTTAATTTTTTATTTATTTATTTTTATTCATTTATTTTTATTTTCTTATTTATTTGGATTTTTTATTAATTTTAATTTCAATTAATTAACTAACTATTTTATCTATTCATGAAATATGACTATTGTGTATAGCGTTGCACAATATATTGTTGAGGATCAACATCACAATATGTTTACAATAGTCACATCACAGGTCCTGCAATTGTTTTTATTTAATTTTGCATATTTTTTTTATTCATTTGTATGTGTTTGTACTTATTTTATTATTGTTTATTTATTTTTCTTTCATTATTTTATGTATTATATGTTTTTTTATTATTTTAATTAATTTGTCCTCATTTATTTATTTATATTTCATTTTATTTAAAAAAAATATATATATATTTATTTATTTTTTAAATTATGAATTTTATTTCATTATTTCAGCTACAAGAAGGATGACACTGAAACATATGACCTGTGTTGACGACTAATCTGACAATTTTTTCATATTGCAATAGAATATATTATTTAAAAAAAAATAAATTCTAATATCTTGCAGCCTGAGATGGAGGAGTTCAAAACAACAACTCTGACTCCATCCTCAACAATACAAACGATGTAAGGCAGCATAACAAGCAGAGGCAACACTTAAGTGTGTGACGACCTGAGTGCTCACATCAGCTCGACTCCTGATCAACACTAACCACATTAGAGTTGATTAGAGCAGCA